>JAFFST010047246.1:0-11633 GCA_022414735.1 Noturus placidus | reverse complement strand
GAGCTGTGTTGCTTTTACGCCAAACATAACGTTTTGCATTGTTGCCAAAATGTTCGAGCACCTTCTTCCACATGTTTGGTGTGTCTCCCAGGTGGCCTGTGGCAAACTTTAAATGACACTTTTTATGGATATCTTTGAGAAATGGCTTTCTTCTTGCCACTCTTCCATAAAGGCCAGATTTGTGCAGTATACGACTGATTGTTGTCCTATGGACAGAGTCTCCCACCTCAGCTGTAGATCTCTGCAGGTCATCCAGAGTGATCATGGGCCTCTTGGCTGCATCTCTGATCAGTCTTCTCCTTGTATGAGCTGAAAGTTTAGAGGGACGGCCGGGTCTTGGTAGATTTGCAGTGGTCTGATACTCCTTTCATTTCAATATTATCGCTTGCACAGTGCTCCTTGGGATGTTTAAAGCATGGGAAATCTTTCTGTATCCAAATCCAGCTTTAAACTTCTTCACAACAGTATCTCGGACCTGCCTGGTGTGTTCCTTGTTCTTCATGATGCTTTCTGTGCTTTAAACGGACCTCTGAGACTATCACAGAGCAGGTGCATTTATACGGAGACTTGATTACACACAGATGGATTCTATTTATCAACATTAGACATTTAGGTCAACAATGGATCATTCACAGATCCTCACTGAACTTCTGGAGAGAGTTTGCTGCACTGAAAGTAAAAGGGCTGAATAATTTTGCACGCCCAATTTTTCAGTTTTTTATTTGTTGAAAAAGTTTGAAATATCCAATAAATTTCGTTCCACTTCATGATTGTGTCCCACCTGTTGTTGATTCTTCACAAAAAATTACAGTTTTATATCTTTATGTTTGAGGCCTGAAACGTGGCAAAAGGTCTTACAGTTCAAGGGGGCCGAATACTTTCGCAAGGCACTGTACATCTAATGTTTTTGAAATTCTTTTCTACCCCTCTCCTAATCAATACCTTTATAAGGTATAAGTGAGATACCTTAAGCCACACGTGTCAAACTCAAGGCCCACGGGCCAAATGTGGCCCGCCATGTCATTTTATCTGGCCCGCGAAACGCTCTGGGTTCTCCATTGACTCCAATGTAAACCCGTCCGCGGCTGTAAGAGACGCTCTGAGCAGACGCTCCAGACGTTCATTCACTTCATTAATAACCCGAGCACGGCGATATATGACGCTGTGAGCATCAACCAATCAAATCAATAAATAATAACAAATTAATCTGATTGGAAGAGGGTCCTTGGTTCTCCAATCAGATTGAAGCTCACAGCGTATTAGATGCCTAGGGGCATGACAAATCGTCGGTGGTCGAGGATTATGGGTAATGCAGGCCTTTTCGCTATCCAAAACATACGAATAAAACTATATTTTATTAAATACCTGTAGTGTATTTACGTAGTTATATTTGTCTAATTTATTTATTACATTATTTATTTTATTATTATTTACTCCACAAATTAACCTCAACATGTTCAAGAAGAGAAGAATTGATGCACAAGGAAGGCAGTTTCATGAGCGATGGGAGAACAAGTACATGTCTGTACTTCAAGGTGAAAAACCAGTATGTCTTCTGTATCATGAGGCGGTGTCAGTCATGAAAGAGTGCAATCTACCTCGGCATTGTGACCCCAAACACGGAGCTAAGTGTGGGACATTTAACCTCCGAGAAAAACAAAGAACTGCAGCAGAATTAAAAGACAAACTGCAGTCGCAGCAGAATGTGCTCACAAAAGCTACAGTCGGAAATGACACAGCAGTGAAAGCAAGGTTTATTGTGGCTCAAAAATCGCCTGAGATTCAAAGGCTTTATCACAGGGTGCATTTTTGAAGCAGTGCATCCTAAAGGTGTCTGAGCAGGAGTGTGAGCGGGCGTGTGAGCGGGCCTGTGAGCGGGCGTGTGAGCGGGTGTGTGAGTGGGCGTGTGAGCGGGCGTGTGAGCAGGTGTGTCTCAACCAGACACAGACTTTTCAAAATGTCAATGTATCAAGACACACCATCACGGACCTAGTTAAGGAGTTAGCTGGACTTATCAACACCGCTGGCTGAAGAGACACGCAGCTGTCTAGTAGCTGTGGATGAAAGCACAGACAACATGGATACAGTGCATCTCTCCATCTTTATTAGAGGCATGAAGCCAGATCTCTCTGTCACTGAGGAGCTCTTGGATGTAGCTGCCATGCATGAGACACAACGGGCCGGGACAGTTCTGATGCAGTGCACAAGTCCGTAAGTAAAAATAAACTGCGTGGGAATAGTCTGTGGGATTAGGGCGGCTGTGGCTCAGTCGGTAGAGCGGGTTGTCCACTAATCCACTAACCGTGGGGTTGGCGGTTCGAATCCCGGCCCGGGTGATCCCATGCCGAAGTGTCCTTGGGCAAGACACTGAACCCTAAGTTGCCCCCAATGGCAAGCTTGGCAGCTCTGCTACCATTGGTGTGTGAATGTGCTCTCATTAGTAAGTCGCTTGTAAATGTAAAAATGATTTCTGTATTTCTGTAAAGCTGCTTTGAGACAATGTACCATTGTAAAAAGCGCTATACAAATTGATGATAAATTATTATAACTAAAGATGGTGCACCTGCGATGTGTGTTGGAAAAAAGTTCTGAATGAAGTTAAGGGTTAAGATCATAAGTTGTTTATAATATTTTTCTTTATTTTTCTTTAATAGTTTGAACACTGATTGAAGTAATGTGGGTTTCAAACTGAACATTTAGTTTTTACATCTGTGCAGGTGCATATGTAATGTTTGTAAGTTGAATACATTATTGAATTATTGAATGTTATTTAACAATATAATAAAGTGTAGCTTACTTTATTTTAAATTACATTGCATTTTGTTACATTCATAATGTTAATGTGGCCCATCGAGGGCAACCATGATGCTGATTTGGCCCTCTGTGAAAATTAGTTTGACACCCCTGCCTTAAGCAGTCAGATGAAACCAAGATGTGAAGAAAATCCTACAGAAACCACTGATCTTTATTTGGGATTGATCGGAATCATTTCTGAATGATAATTAGTTTTGGAAATGGGATTGAATGTGATTGGTTCATTCTGAACATAGCCACATCCAAAGTGCAACCAGGTTATTGTGGCTTTTCTATTTTTCCTATTTTCCCCTAATTTTTTTCTGAAAAAGTTCTGATATGATTTATATTGGTTTCATTTTTTACATCACAAAAACCTGTCAATTTAACAGGGGTGTGTAGACTTTTCATATACATTGTATAGCCCAATAATCAGCTTTGGGATGGTAAAAGTAACTCTGCTTTGCATCAGACCATATAACACCACCCTGTCATGGATTCATCTCTTATAGCAATGTTTTAGTCCTTAAATAATGTTCATTTGTAGTGAGAACACAAGTTAATCCTGATCTGACCCGACTACACATCTTTGCAAGTACATTTCAAGTCCTGACACTACCAATATTTTTTTTCCATTTGTGCAGTATTAAACTGGATGAAACAAAAATATTAATGTCACTCTGATTTACATCAGACAAAGTGAATCATAGGCTAGAAAGCGGTCCTAGGTGGTTTTAATCTTTTAAGTTGTGCTTGTGCTATGGAGGATGAATATGGATTTGTCCTAGATGCCTGCCTGCACTTTGACCCCAGCCTTGAAGTCAGATGTTGGATAAGCCCTAATAAAGGGCCTTTGCACCTCCATCCTGCTGCCTGTGGCTCCCATGTGTTATACAATTTATTTGACAGAAAACTCATTATTCTTTATTGGCACACTTGCAGAAATCTGGAACATGATGATGACTGGTGCATGGCATCAAATCATTTCTATTCACCTGGACACATTAGCACACAAAGAATGTGTTTCTTTCATTGAAAGAAACACATGTTCTGACCATACACATGATCAAATCTTGATAAAAAGCTAGAGAAACTAATATAATCTTTTAACGCAACACAATAATAAAGTTGTACTGAGTCCTTTGTAATGATTTTCCTAGAAGTGTGCATGTGTGTGTGTGTGCACATGCAGAAGGTCCTCCAAGGTTTTATGAAGTTATTTGGTGTTAAAATATGCCTTAATGGATTGCTGGGGATTCGTTTCTTACATAGCAGGAAGAGGACCAGGGGTTTTTCGGGACTATTAATTTGACCGCATGGTGTTATGCCAAAGCCTCCGGGCTAGAACACATTTTTGAGGATGAATGCAAGACATTTTTGCTGTGTGTGTGTGTGTGTGTGTGTGTGTGTGTGTGTGTGTGTGCTGGCTTTCCCTCATTCCCTCATCTGAGCCATAGATATAAAAGTTGGGTGAAGTTGAGGCAGTGCAGGGGACATTGAGATGAGTTTCCCCTCACATAGACACAGTTTTTCCTGTCCATTTACACTGAATCTGTTCATATAAAAACACCAGAATGCTAGAGCATTATGATGTTGCTTCTTGATGTTGAATAATGGGGGGAAAAATCACTTGGGGGTTTATTGTCATAGGAAAGTAATCAACAGAGTGGTGTGATGGATGCGAAGTTGAATTTTTCCAATAAACAGCACATCCCAAAGTGTTTTATCCTCTTATACCACAGCAATTTGCCAATGCGTAATTTTTTTTTTTACTTATTAAAGAATGATAGGTGGTATGTTTTATCCATGTATGTCCATCCATCCATCTATCCATCCATTTTCTATACCGCTTATCCTTACTGGGGCACAGGGAGCCTGGAGTGTATCCCCGGGAGCATCGGGTACATGTTAGGGTATACACTAAATGGTCTAAACCATTTCCGGGAATAATCACATACACACACTACTGACACTTTAGACATGCAAATCAGCCTACCATGCAAGTCTATGGACTGGGGGAGGAAACCCCCGCAGCACGGGGAGAACATGCAAACTCCACGCACGCAGGGCCACGGCAGGAATCAAACCCCCGACCCTGGAGGTGTGTAGCAACCACTAAGGCACCGTGCATCTTTTTCATTTAATAGATATCACTTAATATACAGTATAGCACATAGGTATAATAGCTATCAGCAATCGTTCCCTCATCTCTCTCTCTCTCAGCTGAATGAAGTGAATAAATATTGATGAAAGAGGAATGTGACCCCTAGAACACCCCTTAGAGTGCTATGCACATATAAACTTTTCCTTGCATCTTGATCTCATACCCTGCATTCCTTAACTGTTTTGAACTTGCCCTTTCTGACTTCTACTCAAATCTCAGAAGTATGCATCAACTGCATCATTTACATTTACATTTATTCATTTAGCAGACGCTTTTATCCAAAGCGACTTACAAGTGCACACTCATACACCAATGGGAGCAGAGCTTCCATGCAAGGTGCTAGCTTGCCATCGGGGGCAACTTAGGGTTCAGTGTCTTGCCCAAGGACACTTCGGCATGGGATCACCCGGGCCAGGATTCGAACGACTAACCCTACGATTAGTGGACAACCCGCTCTACCGACTGAGCCATTGCCGCATCAGATGAGTGGCCATCTGCAACGCAAGTGTGTGATGTGTGTGTGTGTGCGCGTGTGTTAGATGCTTGTGCCAGATCCTGACACACCTATAGCTGTATCTCCTCTCACCCTCCAGACTTGCCCAATTCAATTTGATGTCTGGTGTTGGGACTGATCCCACATGGATGTGCTAAAGATGTGTGTTTCCCAAAAACAGACTATAGCCCAAGACTCAACCCTGTTGCAGTAAATAATCTCACCAGAACTGCTGATGTAATCATAACAACTGTCCTGTGCTCATCCCAGGACTTTTTCCACAATCTGCTCATACTCAACATCCTTGCAACACCAGAAAAAGTCTCCTTTTGAGTCTGTTTCCTCTTACGGTTGTCTCAGGGAGTTTTTCCTTGCCACTGCGATTTCTGTAAAGCTTCTTTGTGACAATGTGTATTGTTTTAAGCACTATACATCCATCCCATCCATCCATTTTCCATACTACTTATCCTACACAGGGTCATGGGGGAGCCTCTAGACCAATGGTTCAAACTTTTCCAGGGCAAGGCCCCCCACATGGCATTAATACTTGACCGAGGCCCCCCTTTTGCAAGATGTCTTTAAAACACATTTAAAATACAGACTTCTGAATATATCCCCCTTTTTATTAATAATTACATCTTACATATTTACATTACATTAGGAATTGATTGTGTGTGTGGTGTTGACTGAGAATTTATTTTTCACACCAAATTGTTGAGGCCCGCAGGCCCCACTTTGAAAACCACTGCTCTAGACTATCCCAGGGAACTTGGGCCACCTTGGATGGGGTGCCAACCCATCGCAGAGCACAATCACAGGCACTCTTTCATACACTACAGACAAATTGGAGATGCCAATGAGCCTATAAGGCATGCCTTTGGACAAGGGGATGGAAACTAGATGTGGCGGTACGCTCTCTCCGTGCTGCTGGCAGGAAGTTTAATTTAGTAGTCAACTACGCCACCCTAGTATCAAGACCAGGGAACAGATTTCTGTTAATAAAAGGACTCAACAGGCTTACAGGTTCGTGCATAAGACTGAGACAGAGTTCCATAAAATAAAAAGGTTTTTATTGTTATTAAAAAGGTCCAACTTTTTGCCCCATAAAGTGAGAAGGTAACAAAACATGAAACAAAATTAATTGGACAGGAGAAAAAGGGGGAGGGGGCTTACCAGAGGGAGGCAGGCTATCCTAAAGGAAAGGGAGGTCAAGATCACACGTGGATATAACCAACCACAACCCACACATATGAACAAAACTGAAAACACACACAGTGCAGCCACACATGCAGTACACACTAGACTCCCACCAACACTAGGTAACCAACCTCCCCTGCCACACCCCCTGCTCCTACAAAACAAACCCCAACAAACAACAAAACATACAGGCAACAACAGTAATCACTCTAATAAGCCCGGATGACACAGGCTGACCCTTAGGACTAGCTGAATGGTCCCACTACTACAGTAATTACAATTAAAAACTAAATCAAAAACATACAAGACACAGACACACAATAAGGGAGTGGATGATCATCCAATACGACAAGTTCAAATAGACAAAATGACATAGCTGCCTCGAGAAGCCCGCACCAATAAGAGGCCTAGACTGGGCTGTAGGGTCACACAGCGGACAGGCCTAGAGGTGCCGGCATATAGGTCTACTTAAAGACTTCCCAAAATCACAGGAAAGAATTAACAATAAACCCAACAAAACATAAAAACAAAATACTTTTACAATTAACCAAAGAAATCACAAAATACAGTGACAAAACATGTAAATTAACGAAGAAAACAACTAGAGACAAAACGGACCGAGGCAAAACAGCAGCAAGCAAAGGATAGCGACCCTTGCAACAACACCATACAACCACAGTGGAGGTTTAGATGGCACACGGTAGCTCCAAAATATTTGGAGAGAACAGCCTCAAACAATGCGAGGCAGACACTCCTCAGTCCACCGAAGGGTCTATGTACATGGAATTGAGTGAACGTTAAGTTGTTACAATTGACATGGTTATGTAATGTGATAATATATACGACATCGTAGATAAAATACCTGCAGTCATGATGATCAGGACACAACTCAGGGGCCTAAAGCCCTTAAACGTAAACAACACAACACACAGTCCACAACACAGACCAAACGCCACACCGAGCAATCGATATTGAGCCTACCGGAGTAAAAAGAAGATGTTATAGTCACTAATGCAAAATAGTAGCCTCCAACGACATCTGACACAGCGCATTAGCTTATCGTCCAGGGTGCAAGAAAATCCCAAAACCGTCTGCCACCCGGAAGATCACCACACAGACCGGAACAGCCTTCCCGAGAGCACGCTTAGAGCCAAACATACCAGCCTCACCTTGCTGCACGCCTAACTCATGTCGCAAGTCAATTTATAAAGAAACCAGTCAGCTGTATCTACTGATTTACTAATCAACGGCCTTAAAGGCACAGACACACTATTTCAACCTGCTACATAGAGTACCCGTAGGAAACCCTGAAGCACCCAGTGAATTCGCAAACTCCGCACACACAGCGTGGAGATGGTATTTGAACCCCCAACTCAAAAATTGTGATGCAAACGAGCTAAACACTAAGCCTACAGCGCTATATAAATAAGATGTAATTGAAATTAATAGTTTTGGTTTTTTTCAACAAGAATGCTATATTTTTACACTCTGTTCAGTAGTGTAGTGTTTTTATTACCTATATAATGATAATGAGACTTTATTGGTCACATCACAGTGAAATTCTCTTCTTACCAAAAGAATTGCCAGGAAATTGGGGTCAGAGTGCAGGGTCAGCCATGATACAGTGCCCCTGGAGCAAAGAGAGTTAAGGGCCTTGCTAAAGGGCCCAACAGATGCAGCTTGGCCATGCCAGGGCTTGAAACCCCGACGAGTAACCCAGAATCAGTAACCCAGAGCAGTAACCGCTAAGCCACCACTGCCCTGAAAGGCGTCCACTTATCGGTATGTTTTTGGGAAATGGGAGAACATGAGACGGTGCACAGTAACCAGAGCTCAGGATCAAACCCTGGCCCTTGGAGCTGTACCACCATGGCTCCACCATCAAATGATACATTTCGCTATTTATTTAAATTTGTTGTCGAATAGCCTCTTGAGATGCAGCATCTTGTTTTCAAGGGGGACCAAAAGACACAAATACACAAAATACAAGTACATAGACAAGACAAAACTAACACAAAACAAATATGAATATACAGTTAGCTCACTCAGCTTCTTCAACCCCCCACCCAAAATAACAAACGGAACAAAAACAAGAAAAATAAGAAAAAAAGATCAGTTCCCATACAACAGGGTGCAGTTAACCACATATGGATAGCAAAGCTGCAATCATAACAGGATGAAATCAGA
Organism: Noturus placidus; assembly: GCA_022414735.1. Lineage (NCBI taxonomy): Eukaryota > Metazoa > Chordata > Actinopteri > Siluriformes > Ictaluridae > Noturus > Noturus placidus. Next base: position 2,799 of record JAFFST010047246.1, on the reverse strand, counting down.
CTTATGCAGCACATAGACTACAATTGCTCACATCAATAGCATGAACATGGTATATTAAGATACTGGAATAACGATGACTTAAAATAACAAAAACTGGTAATAGATCTTAACAAGGGTTGAAGTTTATTCCAGTCATAATGTGCTTTAAAATGAAAAGCTTTACATCTGACCTCTGTGGAAAAATGTCTTGGCACCGTAAAAAAAAGACATGTTGCGTGTCCCTAAGAGGATATGTGGAAATAAAAGGAACAAGGAAGTGTTTCAAATTTGCTATTTTTTTGTGTGTTAATATTTACAATGTCAAAACAAACAAACAAACAAACAAACAAACAAACAAATAAATAAATAAATGAATGAATAAATAAATAAATAAAACAGTCAACTTGCTTCTTTTTCTCTCTAAAGAACCTCACGGCAAATACAGCAGCACTGGACCAGAGCACAAAGACTTATCCATTTTTCCTAATATGGTCTATATAAAAATCAAAAAAGTGATATATGACAGCTTTAAATTCTTTGAATCATTTAATCATCTCTAAAATCCTCATAATTAAGTAGCAAACATTGACAAACAAACTTGACAGACAAACAAACATTCCTGTAAAGCTGCTTTGAGACAATGTCTATTGTAAAAAGCGCTATACAAATAAAATTGAATTGAATTGAATTGAATTGAATGGGCTATTAACTAAATTAGATTCTAGTGAGCTTTCTAAACTCGCTGGCCTTGAAATCAACGGCCAAACTCAACAAGCGTGTAGATTTTCCAAGGACTCAGACCAAACGAGACAAAAGCAGTTTAGTTTAGTTTCACAATAACACTGGCAGAAAGTTTAAGCCAAAGCCCCTCGTCTTTCATTTTCCAATAATCTTCTGTACGTATGTCCATGATGGATGTTGGACATTTATATGCATATTTTCATTTAATATTTTTTCACATAATCTTGAAGTCCTCCTGGACTTGTATTTTTAAACTATTAAATGTAATCTCAGTAGAATAGTAAATTGTGCAGTGATTGAAAAAAAATCCACCATATTCTCAGCTCCTATTTACAATATGCTCATGCAGTACATTTTCAATATATTTAGTACTGTTTGCCTTTTACTGTATGGCTAGATACTGCAATAGTTAAAATCTAACTTTCAGGCATCATCTAGAAGAGGGTTGGGTCCATTTAAAGTCCCTTTAGGTTAGTCTCATAATTATTCCTATACCAGTATGCAGTGCAATAGATTATATTATACTACAGGGTCACAAAAGTCTCCATACATGTGGTAAATGAACTCTTTTTAGCAAACGTCTTCCAAAAAGTTTCATACTTTATATTATATTATTATATTATTTTTGCAAACTCATTAACAATTTCAAAAAGACTGTAAGTGTTGCAGAACAACCGAGAAGCGGACGTCCAGGAACATCCACTGACGAAGGCACAACTTATGTTGACGTGGAGCTGGCAAACATACTCCCATACTGTATTGAGACTTTGGGGACAACCTGTAGATTATATAAACTATATAATATTTAGATTTTTTTTTTCCAAGCTACAGTGGTGTGAAAAAGTGTTTCCCCCCTTCCTCATTTCCTGTTCCTTTGCATGTTTGTCACACTTAAGTGTTTCGGAACATCAAACCAATTTAAACAATAGTCAAGGACAACACAAGTAAACACAAAATGCAATTTGTAAATGATCCTAAACACACCAGCAAGTCCACCACCGAATGGCTGAAGAAAAACAAAATGAAGACTTTGGAGTGGCCTAGCCAAAGTCCTGACCTGAATCCTATTGAGATGTTGTGGTATGACCTTAAAAAGGCCGTTCATGCTCGAAAACCCTCTAATGTAACTGAATTAGGACAATTCTGCAAAGATGAGTGGGCCAAAATTCCTCCAGGATGCTGTAAAAGCCTCATTGCACGTTATCGCAAACGCTTGGTTGCAGTTGTTGCTGCTAAGGGTGGCCCACCCAGTTATTAGGTTTAGGGGGCAATCACTTTTTCACACAGGGCCATGATGGTTTGGATTTTTTTTCACCTTTAATAATAAACACCTTCATTTACAAATTGCATTTTGTGTTTACTTGTGTTGTCCTTGACTATTGTTTAAATTGGTTTGATGTTCTGAAACACTTAAGTGTGACAAACATGCAAAGGAACAGGAAATGAGGAAGGGGGCAAACACTTTTTCACACCACTGTAATTTGGTTGTATGTGTATAATTGGCATATTGAATAGTGCCTATTTTATGAGATCATGTAATACTGAAAATACTGATAAAATATTTTCTGTTTCTAAGTGGATATATATATATATATATATATATATATATATATATATATATATATATATATATATATATATATTCCAATTAGAAACAGAAAATATTACATAATCTCATAAAATAGGCACTATTCAATATGCCAATTATACACTAGCAACATAATTAGCTTGAAAAAAAATTACGATATTATATATCTCTTATAGTATAATATACATTTCTTTCTTACCACAGTGCTATAATTATATATATAATTGTTAAACAGTGGTAAGAAATTTCACCCAAACAACATAGTATATTCCTTTTTTTTTTTTTTTTTAATTAATACTTTATTGGAAAGAAATTCACACATTTACATGGTTATCCACAAGCACAATACAGATTCAGACAAACACTTATTAAAGTCCAACTATAAAGTAATAGAGTCCCATACACTTTGGTCTTTAAATAAATTTTGGTTAGATCTTTTCCTTTTCAGTTCAGTTCGAATACTTTTAAAAACCACATCACTGGATACAAAT
>JAFFST010047245.1:56629-67710 GCA_022414735.1 Noturus placidus | reverse complement strand
CCCTGTGTACGTTGTTTGCTGATCGCCTGACCCTCGCCTATCTCTGGATTACCTCTGTTGGATTTACGTTTGGGATTACACTGTTTGACACTGTTTGTAAATAAAGCACGGTTCGCACTGCAATTGCGTCCTGCCTCATTCTCCGCCGTCACGAGACGCATCAGAAGGATGAAAGAGCCGCATGCGGCTCCGGAGCCGCAGGTTGCCGACCCCTGGCCTAAAGTGATGGACACCAGCATGAGCCTGGAGATGGAGGGACAGCCTGACAGAATAGAGAAAAATGAAATACAGGAAAGAAAATTGTAGGTGTGGGAGCGTGACAGCTGAGTAGAGAGCATAGATATCCATATCAGTGCCTTAGGCAACAGAGTGTGTATAACTGAGATAATTGAATTAAAAGAAGGAAAAAAAATTGTGGCTGATTCCTTGTTTTCCTAAGTGAGAAATACCTGATTTATCTTTAAATCATCATCTGATTTCTTTTATACATTTTTCGTTCCAAAATATAATGTGACCTGTAACTTCTATTATGCTGGCAAATTCACTCAAGCTACAACAGTAATTTTCAAACTTAGTCAAATATGTAAGCTAATGTAAGTTATCAAGCTAATACAGATAGCTCTTTTTTTTAACTATTAAGATAATATAGCTAGCTAGATAGCTAACTTGGCTAAGAATTTTTCAAATAATGACGGCAAGATAATTCACTCACATATTTGAATTTTGACAAGTAAATAATGTTATCTAGCAAGTGATCATTGTTATGAAATGTTTTTCGAGAAAATATAAAACTTAGCTTGCTAGCTAATCTGATTATAGCTTTTTTCTCCCGAAGAATACTAGCACTCTTGCACTCATCAAGTAAATCTTGTTATCTAGCAAGAAGCTATCTAGTGTTTTTAGAGAAAATATTACACATAGCTAGGTAGTTAATCTGGTTATAGATTTTTTTTTTCAAGTAACCACAGCAAGATAATACCCTCACATAACCAAACTTCATCAAGTAAATAATGGTATCTAGCAAACTATCGTAGCTATCTAAAGTTTGTAGAAAAAATATAAAACATAGCTTGGTAGCTAATCTATTTCTAGTTATTTTATTTATTAGTTTGAGCAAGATAATACATTTGCATATCTAAACATTGCCAAATAAATAGTTTAATATAACAACAGACACTGATCAGCCATAACATTAAAACCACCTGAATAATATTGTGTAGGTCCCCCTTGTCCCGCTAAAACAGCTCTGACCCATCGAGGCTCCACAAGGCCTCTGAACGTGTGCTGTGGTATCTGGCACCAAGACATTAGCAACAGATCCTTTAAGTACTGTAAGTTGTGAGGTGGAGCCTCCATGGCTCAGAATTGTTTGTCCAGCTCATCCTACAGATGCTCGATCAGATTGAGATCTGAGGAATTTGGTGGCCGAGACAACACCTTGAACTCTTTGTTCAGAGCATCACACTGACACTAATCACAATTTGGCCATTGTCAAAGTCCCAAATCTTTACGGTTGCCCATTTTTCCTGCTTCCAACACATCAACTTCAAGCGCTGATTGTTCACTTTCTGCATAATATATCCCACCCCACGACAGGTGCCACTGTAACAAGATAACCAACATTATTCCCTTCACCTGTCATTGGTTTTAAAGTTATGGCTGATCGGTGTATATAACTGTTAAAACATTACATTTGGCTGCATGTTTTTTGCAGATATATAGATGATATATATATATATATATATATATATATATATATATTTTTTTTTGTTTGTTTTTTTTGTTTTTTTTGTTTTTTTTGTTTAAACCTATCACAACTTGTGTTTACTGTGCTGTCTCTCATCTTGAGATAGATGGCCTGCAAATAGCTAAGCTCCTTCTACTGTTCTGAAAAATTATAAACGTGGCACACTTTTAGACGTGTCATTCTGAGAAAGAATAAACCATCCTTCATTGCTGTTAATGGAAGAGCATGGCAGTGTCAGCACGCACATACACACACACACGCACTGAGGGAGAAAAGAGCAAGGCCTTATATAATTTAAGCAGTAACAGCTCCTTGGGAAACCTTACCATTAAGCAGCTATTGTTTTACATGTTGTACTGTCTGTTCTTACCTTTGCACTTGTATCCTTGCTTATAAAAGCCCCATATCTAGAACAAAAAAAAAGACAGAAAAAAACAAAGAGTTGGGCAAATATTTTCCATTTTGGAAATAGACTGGAAGAGAAAAGTGATGGATGACTGGAAAGAAAAGCAGAAAAGCAACAATCAGATAAAGGAAGAACGGTAATGGAAAAGGGGGAGTCAGGATCAAGAGAGATGTGATCACATCACAGCAGGGGAACAATACATGAAAGGGTTGACCAGAGCATCACACACTCACACACCTCACGAGGAAAGATCTGAGGGTCCAGAACACACACACGGACATAGTACATGTACGCAAATGTTCGCCTCGAATGCACACACCCACCCTCATGCTCACCTTTTCATCATCATCATCATCATCACACAAAAAAGTGTTCACGTTGGCATACCACAGAGCAACACAAACATACAACTTTGTCACGAGAGCTGAACAAGTACACTAAACAAGTATGCAAAACACATTTGCATGTATGTGCAAAAGAAATTTGGAAAAACAATGTGATGAATGTAAACAAATTAATTTGGTCTGTACAAACTGACCTATGTATACACACAGGCACACACACACACACACACACACATGCGGAGACAGAGTGTAGAATGAGCAGCTGAATGGCAGAATGTGTGGAGGAGTTTGGGTTCTGTATTTGGAGCTCTGTCAAATACATGGTGTAAAAAAAAGGAAAAAAAAGACATTTTTCGCAAGAAAGATAGAGAGAGAAATAGCCTGATACTTATGAGACTCGTGTATATTACGACATTGTACGGTATATATTAACATGACCAATTTTTATACAATATTACAAATAATATACACCACCTCCAAAAATTATTGGCACCCTTCATTGAAACGAACACAAGTAAGTAGATTAATTCAAATGAATAAACACATGCACTGAGTGAAATTTGAAGCGTAAACATATGCGAATGCATTATAGATTTTACACGTGGTGCTCTTTTTTTATTTGTTTTGCTGGTTTCAAAATGATTGCAAGCCTGACAATAATTATTTGGTCGAGCCTACCCTGGTGAAAATAACAACGTTGTAATAACTAATGCCTAATAACAAGTACAGTTGTTTAAAGTTCTTGGGCCCTAAATTCTAGGTCCTTTTATATTGTCAGGTTGGTAAATGTGGATTACTTTCTTCGAGTCAGACCACAGGTAAAGTAACAGTGGCAGGTAAATATGAAAACTGTCAAAGGAATAGTCACACTTCTTGTGACAATCTGTGTGAGGTTTATCTTTTCTTTTAATGTTTAGTATTTTCTTGAAGTTTGCCAGTAAGTGTCTGTATCTGGTAAAAAATATGTCCTGCAGCCCACTTATCCGTCCATCCATTCCAGCAGTGCAATAGATAGATACTCACAAATCCGGCGCAGTGTTCACAAAAGGTGGGCTTGACATAAGTGGTCTCTGCAAACGTGTGTATGAAACCCATCTTGCAGTTCAGCAGTGAACTGGCCTTCATAAAGTAATCTATCATCTCCTCCCTGCTGATCTTCCCATCCCTGATAGAGAGCGAGAGAGAGAGAGATAGAGAGGAATGTTCCAGTTTAATATTGTTTATGACAGAAACAGGATGATTAAATGGAAAACGGTTGAACTGCAAAAGGAAAAGGGGTGACTGGAAAAAAACTAAAGAAAATAAAGAAAAATGAGAGCAATAAAATAGGGATATAGAGTCAGGAGTCACGAGTGCTGATGGTAAATCAGTCTGGATTTAAAACATCAAGGATTCAGAGGAAATTATAAAGAACATTTATTACATTATGTCAATATATTTATTACAATGTCATTAATAAGTCAAGCCACAGTGAGTACCTTTACATGAACATGTGTGTGGGGATTGGCAAATCGCATTAGAAATATACTATTATAAACCATTTAATCACCCAGAATAAATAACCAGGACATGAAAACGAGCATCTACACCATTTTAGGTTTAAGTAAAATGTATTTAATATATATAATGTGTTTCACGTTTACGTGAAATGTAATGGTATAATTATATTATCGGCTGTGCAGTCGGGAAATGCTTGCCTGTAGGGGCAGTTGTACAAATTAACTCGGATGGTGGATTTTTTAAAAAAGGATCTGCAGTAAATCAATCAATCAATCAATCAATCAATCAATCAATCAATCAATCAATTACGGCACATTTTCACAAAACAATTACAGATGTCTATAAAAGCTATGAAGGACCAGTCTAGTGTAAGCCAAATTTTGTGACCTATGTAAAATCTTATCAGACTTGTTGTACGAAGAGTTTCAGATGTCAGACATTCTGTAAATACCAGATAATTGTGTTGTTTATACACTGCAAAAAAGTAAAGGCACCCCTACAGTGTTTGGGCCGCTACACTGAAAAAAAGAAAGTCATCTTAGCAAGTGAAAATATCTCATGAATATAGTTGTATTTATTTAGTATTTCTTATTATGAGATTACAATAAACCAAATATAAGATCATTAAACCTATTTCTAGACATTATTACTTATTTCTAGCTTGTAGTTTTCTTATTCTGTTAGAAGATCATTTTCTAGAAATAAATGCTTAAAATAAGCTAAATTATCTGCCAATAGAACACAATTATTTCAAGCTTGAAATGAGTACAAATGGGTTGAAATAGGTTTAATAATCTTATATTTGGTTTATTGTGATCTTATAATAAGGAATACTAGATGAATTTGACTCTATTCAATATATTTTCACTTGCTAAGATTACATTTTTTTGCAGTGTAGCTGTCTGGATACTGTAGGGGTGCCTTTACTTTTGAGAGTCATACATTTTCCTACTGGTTTTGGTTAGGTATGAAGAAAAGGAATATTTTTGTTGTCTGTTTTGTCTATTTTGGCATTACTCACACCAATTCTAATGCTCAGACAAAACAAATCTGTTGTTTGGGCTTGTGGATTTTGATCTGCTTCCCACTGACACAACAAACCAAGAGTTGTAATGGTACTTGAACGCAAAAGTAGCATAAATGTCAGCACTTCAGCATAAAGGTCAGTGTTTCCACACTCACTGGTTTGTATCAAGCTCTCCAAACTTGCTGAGATAGGGGAAATTATTCCTGATGCTCTCAAACTCCTCGCGGGAAATATAGCCATCTCCATCTGTGTCGAAATTCTTGAAGACAGACTGCAGCCGTGGAAACGAGGCAGATTATTCGTTACAAACGTCAACAGTCATGCTTTTCATATCAGATAATGATTTGATTCGATTCAATTTTATGCTTTTTTTTTGACAAGGATAAAAAGAAAAATGTTAGGTACAACTCCTAACTGGGAACACCAGTGCTTCCATACTACATAAAACTTACTTACTCAAATCTGCATAATGGCGGTAATTATTAAAAAAAAAACATTTTTTTGGATGTTTCATTGCAATTACATAGATTAATAATCAGTACTAACATTGCAAAAACAAATGTTAATTTTATGCAATGCTCCTGGAATTTGATTTTTTATGATGTAGTATTAAGACATTCTATGTTTCATATAACCACATTGTGATTTCAGTGCTCAGAATCTGGAAACATGTGACTGAGAAATACAATAGATTTGGTAATAACAGTACATTTCAACAAGTTTGGATGGTGTTAAATATTAAGATACGACTTGAATCTCTGATATGGAAATCACTCTTACCTGTAATAGATGTTAGCTAGTTCCCTGGCAAACCAGCGTAATTAGTTAATGTAAGTAATATGAGGCGGTTTGGGATGGATGGAGGATATAGTGCCTCCATATGCCATATTTATCTGTAGATCCTGCCATTTAAGTAAGGAATAATTGATGACAGGCCATGGAATGATTTGAAATAATGCACACTCCAAGGACTAAAGTCAATTATTCCACACCTCAAGATATTGTTCAGATGTTTTATTTCAAGGCATTTGTCAGGTTTTTGTCCTTAAAACATTCTTGGGTGTGGAACTAATTTATTACACATCTCAAGCCTCCGTTGCTAATTCCAAAACTTAATTTGCGAACTAGTAATGGAGGCTTGAGCCATTGATACGCAGTTATTGGAGAGAGAGAGAGAGAGAGAGAGAGAGAGAGTATGACACATTATCAAAATCTTCTGTCATTTTGTTTGTTGTTAGATCTGTATGCTGTGGTGGACAACAGGCTAACGTTTCCATTATTTCAGTTCACTTGGCGAAGTGATACAGAACTGTAATGTGGTCAAGACCTGACTGGAACTACTTTAGCTGTGCATTTACTGAAAAATAATTGAACACCTCAGAACGTCTGTCAACCAATCAGAATCGAGAATTCAACAACGCTGTGGTATAAATGAGATTAAAGTTACAAAGAAGTTCTTAGGCCATTTTTATTGTTATCCTATGTAAATGATATATGTTTTGTTTCACTGTACGAATTAAGGAGTGTATTAAAATAGACATATTCATATCTACAAAACTAAAAAAAATTATTAATTCATACTTCAACCATCTTCTCAATGTGTTTGGTGATGATAGCAGGATCTGCTTTAGGCTTCACCGACGCTGCCCACTCATCAACCATCGACAGTCGCTTAGTTGCAAGGCTGGGGGTGGGGTTTGAGTTCTGATCGGAGAGTTAAAAAAAGAAAAAACAATCACGTTAACATAATAGTTATGAAAAATGGGCAAGAGAAATGGTTTAACTTAACAGCAGGACAGTTGTAGTGTCCATAACTCACAGCTGGTTTGGAGCATCGAGGTTCCCTTTGTAGTGAGAGCTGGTATATCTCATCTTCTGTATGATACTGGTCCAGTGATACCTATCCGAACACACACATATACAAACACAATATATACTACGTCATATCCTATACAATCAGGGAAATTTTATTTATACAGGTCAAAACAAGCAGTACATGTGGCCCCTTCATCATGACTTTCTCCAGAAAGACAAAACAAATCCAACCAAAACTGTTCCTTAATGCTTAATTAAGCTATAATTTAGCCTATGACCCTCAGTTTAGATTTATGAGAGATGTCAGTACATGGTGTGATTCATTAAATCTAATAACCCCACTGAGACAAAATGTGCTGTTGCATTCGATAAAGAACATTTTGGACTCGCACAGACTGATGAACAATAACATCTGCACAAAGTACCACCAAATGTAGGTATTTGTTCACAAAAAGATTAGTCCCACGTAAAGATACAGCTGATGTGAGACATCAGGTCTGACGGTAGTTCTGGCCCTAATTCAATGTTTATATTAATACGCTCATTCTAATATGTTATCATTTCTAAAGTAAGAATTCATTCACTGGGACTTGCAGTGGACGATCTACATAATCTAAGGCTAAGCAGATAATAACCATATTGCTATTTAACAAAATCATTGATGTGGTGAAGTTTTGTATAAGAAGATTTCACATCTATTTAATGTTTATGAAAGGAGTCTCCAGTGTCAGCACTTTGTGAGAATCAGTTAGTTTTCCACCAAGGAAGCGTCTAACAGTACAGAGGACTTTCTGGGTTCTCAGTAACCTGACAAGCTGTGTTTAAACACAGTATGAAACTGGATGAAAAGTATGATGGGTTATTTATAATAAATTTTTGGAAAATGTCTAATAGTTGACAAGTTTGTGTGTTATAAGAGGAATAAAACACTTCAGAACCAACTGTTATTGAAAAACAATCAGTGTAATCGTGGTAGCAGGAATGTTGTGTCATGTTGGGCAATTGATTTTCCTATAACAGTATGCCCCCTTGATGTTCTTTTTCCTTATTGTCACTGATAAATATTTCATTTTAGCTACTTAAATTTCAGCACTGCCTTAACCCTCTTGGGCATGGAGTTCACCAGAGCTTCACAGGTTGCCACTGGAGTCCTCATCCACTCCTCCATGACGACATCACCGAGCTGGTGGATGTTAGAGACCTTGTGCTCCTCCACCTTCCGTTTGAGGATGCCCCACAGATGCTCAATAGGGTTTAGGTCTGGAGACATGCTTGGCCAGTCCATCACCTTCACCCTCAGCTTCTTTATCAAGGCAGTGGTCCTCTTGGAGGTGTGTTTGGGGTCGTTATCATGCTGGAATACTGCATACTGATCATGCTCTGCTTCAGTATGTCACAGTACATGTTATCAATATTATACATTTATATTCATCACAGTCTCACAGAGTCTCATAGAGTCCAGTTTGGGTAGATCGTGAATTTCAAGACCACATCGATTTGCCGGAGAAGACAGATGACCAGGTAGGTGTCTTGAGAATCATTATTTTATACAAAAGTCAGTCTGAAGAATATGTATGCTGTCGAATAAAGGTTAATGGGTGTGAAATGAATGAATGTCTACACAGGCTTCATAAGTCATTTTGAACACTCACTTTTTTAGTTAGGGTCTCAGTAGGCTCGGTGCACAAATGCTCCACTGTGTATACACCATTTCCTTCCAGGGAGAATTCCTGAGCATGCTGATGTAAGGTACGCTGCCGAGTGTGCATGAGTGTGTAAGTTAGAGTTAACATCTGAAATCCTTCAACACAAGCGGGAGGACAGAAACACTTCTTTCTCTGACCTGCTCTAGTCCCAATTCCCAGAATTTTTGCTCATATAGCTATAATACACTCCTCCCATGAGTCATGTTGATTGCTCAGTAATGGGGAAAATGTACAAAAAAACATGGTCAGGAAATATTCTAGGGTGAAAAGGTGCCATTTCAGATCGGTGAACTTTCCATGTGCTCCGTTTGTTTACCCTCAAACTCACACTCCTGCTACACCACCTTACTCTGTACAGAAGGAAATCTCAATCCTCAAAGACGTTTCTTTTTTTTTTTTTTTTAAAGAAAAAAAAATTGATTAGCATTCAGAATGAGTGCTTTATACCCTATCCATTCAAAGAGTTGGCACCAGTATCATCAATAAACACCTGTAACATGAAAGGAATAATTCATTCATTATCCATTAAAATAAAAAAGCTTTTCTCAAAATTCAGGGCTGCCAGAATTCTTTAGTTAGAAATATTAAAGTAATAGTGTGGTGCTTAAATTGTGGAGTTTATTTAAAAAGTGAACAGTCAATAACAAGACTTAAAACGGCAGCATACATTACCCCAAATATAGTTATACACTTACCCCAAATATAGTTACACTTACCCCAAATATAGTTATTTTTCTTGTCTCAAGAAAGATCCGTAATCAGATTTAAAAATAACATTATTAAGAGTTATTATTAAGAGTCATTATTTATATAAATCTAGAACTATACTAATCTCTAAACCTTCAGATTTTTGGTAGAATTTCACCTTCAGGTAGCAGATGTGTGTCACGTACCTGCTGGTCAGTTGGAAAGCAATCGCGGGAGAATGACTGAGGATGTATGAGCGGGTTGTGCAGTAAGCGGCGTCGAGATGGCAGGCAGAAGTCAGGCGATCGGGCGAACAACACCAAACGGGATTAGGCTGAGACGATAGTCGAGGTCGATATATCCAACAGGAGTCAGGCGATCGGGCAAACAAACCAAAACGGGACTTAGACTGAGTCGTAAACACGGGGCGGAAATCAAGGTCGGTAAACACGGGAATCATACACGGAAAGTAATACTCGGTAACGCTAGGAGTAATTCGCTAAGACGTATACTTCGCGCCTGAGTGTTGTGTGTGTTTGGGCTTTATACTGACTGCCGGATTGACCTCAGGTGTGTGCCCTTAGTATTCCGGGGACGCAGAGCGCATGCGCGCTGGCAGTGTCTTCTGGGACATGGAGTCCGACGCGGGCTGGGACATTACAGAGCCCCCCCCCAAAGGGCTCCCTCCGGGAGCCGGACGTCTCCTCGGTCTCCCTAGTGGCCGAGGTCGAGGGAGAGTTGGATGGGCCCGGTGGAAGTCCCTGAGCACCTGTGGGTCGAGGATGTCTCTCCGGGGAACCCAGCATTGTTCATTTCGGTGCAAGTTTTCTCCCGCTCGGAGGTGCCTTCAGGTTCCGGGTAGACAACCACACTCAATCTCCCAGCACATACGTAGGATTAGCACTGCGTCAACAATCTGCCTTACATTTGTACATAGCAGGTACATGGCGGGCGAGGTGGTCGGTTCCGCATTCCAAGGGAACATGGGGGGTTGGTACCCCAACACGCACTGGAACGGTGTAAGTCCTGTGGCGGAATGTCTGAGGGAGTTTTGGACGTATTCGGCCCACGGCAGGAAGGTGCTCCATTCCTCCGGGTGATTGGAGCAGTACGATCGCAGGAACCGGACCAGCTCTTGATTCACTCGCTTATCCGTTGCTTTGTGGGTGGTATCCGGAGGAGGTGAGGTTGATAGTGACACCCAGCTTGGTCATAAATCCCGCCCAGACCCCGGACGTAAACTGTGGCCCCCGGTCACACACGATCTCCTCGGGGATCCCAAAGTAGCGGAAGACATGATGGAACAGAAATTCGGCTGTGGCGAACGCAGATGGAAGACCTGGCAACGGCAGGAAGCGCACGGATTTAGAAAATCGGTCCACTATGACACATATCACTGTCTGGTTCTGGGAAGGAGGTAGATTGGTGACAAAGTCGATTGCCAAGTGAGATCAAGGGCGTTCGGGCGTGGGTAGGGGTACCAGTTTTCCGGGAGGAAGTGAACGAGGAACTTTGTGTTGGGCACACGTGGAACAGGATGACACTATTTTGGAGACATCCCTTTCCAACCCCGGCCACCAGTACTCTCAGGGACAAACAGACGTCCCGGGGGGCACTCTGGGGGTATCTGGGAACGTGGGACCTTCTCCAGCTGTTGATCTATTTCCCACTCTAGGGTATTACAGATGCGAGTTGGATCGATGATGTACTCCTCTTTCGGGGATCGTAACGTCTGACTGTGTCGAGAAAGGGCATCGGCTTTGATGTTTTTGGACCCTGGCCGGTAGGATAACACAAAGTCAAATCGGTTGAAGAAGAGGGCCCAGCGTGCCTGACGAGAATTGAGCCT
>JAFFST010047245.1:41514-52876 GCA_022414735.1 Noturus placidus | reverse complement strand
TTCCCCCCCCCCCCCATTTTTGTTTAAGTGAAAATAATTAAAGTAATAAAAAAAAATAATTTAAAAGTAATAATTTATGCAGCAAGGGCTAAACCCTAACTTTACAATTTTCAGCTACATACTTACAACATACTGTATGTAATGAAGAAAACAGAGCAAGATGTGCTGTTATAGGAAAATAATAAACAATGAGGGTGGTGTAATGTGGCCCACCTCAAATTTTCTAATAACAGTCTCTCTCAAAGTTCTTTTTTATCACTCGCATACCATAGCAATCTGTCATTGATTACAATTTTTCATTTATTCAGGAACACCACATTTGTATCCATTTATAGTTATATTTATTGCTGTGGAATGTCTAAGAAACAAGCTAGTTCACTCCTCAGTTCCCTCATCAGCCATTCTCACTCCTGAAGTTTATAATGAGAAACTCCTCCACCCAGAAGCATTTCCGTGTTGGAAAACTTAAAAGATACAGCTTTACATCTGACAAATGGCAAATGTCTCCTTGCAGAAAACTTCACCACATCAATAATTATTTTAAACCATTTTAAACAGTGTAGGCTAAGCACCGAACAAACAATATTGTTGTGAACAAGTTGTTACTATTGAACCAACAACACATTAGAACGATCCAAGAACGATGTGGTTATACAAAAATAATACACAGCTTCTGACCAATCAGATTTGACAATTTACCAGCAATGTGGTATAAACTATGTTAAATCACACTGTCACAACAGTAACCTTGTTATGTTACTAAAAAAACTGAATGTGGCTTATATGTAGTACATATTCATGGAAAATCTTTTTAGACGTCTGAGGTGAAATACTGTAGATATTTAGTTCATGTTAGCTATATTAGATTTGTAACTTCAGTAGCTCCAAAATTGTTTAGATCTTTGGCCAAACTATTCCGTTAATTCTTACCTAGCTGAAAAGCAAATAATCAAAAAGATTTCTACTAACATTCTAATTCAAAACCTTTTAACGCAGTATGCGTGACATATATTAATAATACTAACACATTCAAACTCCATTAAAACATAGCACAATACCAACAATATCTCAGAAAAGTGTTTCATGGCATAATTTATCACAACACCAATATGTTCATATTCCCAGTCTATTTTATTCTCTCAGCATTCCTAATATCCAGATGGTTCGTGTACACAAAGCACTTTCCTATGTATGAACATTTAATATATGTTGGTACCATATGCAGAGGAATTGACAAGGCTAGCTGCGTGGTTACTAAAACATACACACACACAAAACATTCATTCACACATAAACAACTACACACGTAGACGAACACCCAGTATTACTAAAGCATCTGTAGCAACCCTCTGTAAAGTAATCCAAAACCAACACAGAGATACAAACATTCATACAATCCTAAATTGCAACAAACTGAAACATACAGTATTTGCTGCAATGCAAACAGGCATAAGCGACAAAGAAGTGGAGAATCGGAAAATGGTAACATTGTCGCTTACTTTATGTAGTTTTATGTAGTTATCGAGTGCGATCTAATTACTTTGAAAGCAAAAACAAATAAAGACACACATACACAGTTACAGTCTCACCGTGAGAAGGTTAAGCAGGTCAGGGTTGGCGTCTATGTTAGGCGGGGTAGTCTGGACCAGTGCCAGCTCATGCAGTATGGAGTAGAGCTGTTGGGTCTTGGTCAGATTCACACGCGTTTTCTCATCATCAGTCCAATCTGGTAGAGCCACATGCACCGCGATCAGATCCTTCAGATGAACGCCCAGGATTGGGAACCGGAAACCTGAACACTCCGAGAAGCGCCGCCGGTACTGACTGTAGTTCCCACACGATGTCACCAGATCCAGCAGACTGTTAAAGATCTGGAGCATTGGGGAAATAAGGTAGGAGACACAAATTATGAAAAACATGACATATTACAAATGAAAAATGAAGGACAGAAAGGAAGGGGGGGTGAGGGGATGAAGGAAGGAAGGATATATGACAGAGAAAAGAAAGATATTGGAAGATACAAATCAGAACAAAGAAGAAGAGAGGGGATGAAGGAAGAAAGGAAATGGTTGAAAAATATAAGAATAACAAAAATAGCAGCATGAAAAACAGAAGGAAGGAAAGAAGGAAGACAGAAACAGTGGAAAAATTAAAGAAATTATTGAAAGAAGGGAGGACAGAATTAAAGGAAGGAAATAGAGAAAGGCAAGACATTCGAAGATGACAGAACGAAGAAGGAAAGAAGGAAATTAAACAGTTGAAAAAATTAAGAACTAAAAATAATATCAGAATGAAAAAAGGAAAGAATGAATGGAGAATTTAAAGGAAGGAAAGAAGGAAGATTGGAATATTGGGGAGATTGAGAAAATTATGGAAGGACGGAGGAAAGAAGGAAGGAAGGAAGGATGGAAGGAAGGAAGGAGGATGGACAATCCAATGGAAGGAACAAGAAAAGTATGGAGGGATGAAAGAGGAAAGGAAATATGACCGAGAAAGACAAGACCTTGAAAGATGGCAGAACAAAGGAGAGAAGGAATGAAGGAAAGAGAGAAGGAAATCAAGGGTTGAAAAAATTGGATAGAATAAAAGAAAGAATGAAAGAAAGAAAACAGGAACTGTGGAGAGAATAGAGAAATTAGGGAAGGAATGAATGAAGGAATGAAAAACATGGAAAAAAAAACAATGGAAGGAACAAGGAAAGGAAGGAAGTATCCTCTAGCACTCTTAAGGATTCTTTGGTTTGTCTCTCTTGGCAGGGGGGTGGGGGTGTAAAAGA
Source organism: Noturus placidus (assembly GCA_022414735.1). Classification (NCBI taxonomy): domain Eukaryota; kingdom Metazoa; phylum Chordata; class Actinopteri; order Siluriformes; family Ictaluridae; genus Noturus; species Noturus placidus. The sequence goes on along the minus strand of JAFFST010047245.1, from coordinate 50,100 downwards.
TCTACATAGAATCTGACAAATAAAATAAAACACATTATGAAGCTAAGAATAATCCACAGAACACATGAGGAACATTTTTACAGCTGTGTGTACATGGATAATATTTCTTCAGTACTCCTAGTAGACAGTAGGAGTGTAGTAACTGTTGTGTTATGATATGTTATGATGAGTATGGTAATAATGACTACAGTGAAGATGTTTGTAGCACCTTATTGGTGTCGTTACTGATGTGGGCCTGTGTCTCCTTGAGCCTGGAGATGGAGCTGTTACTGAGTCCTCCAACTACCGCCATGAGGGTGTTAAAGTTCTGCACCTGCAACAGTTTCTACAAAGAAAGAAAGAGATCTTCTGCGTGAGTTATGTGACAACAATTCATTGCATTCATTTTTCAGTAAACGCTTTATCCTGATCAGTGTTTGTGGTTGGTGGCGGTACACTGCTAGCACAGAAAATAGGTTTTTGGAGAAACCCGTTGATTTATATCCAAGATTCAGATGGGGTGAGATGGAATAGATGAGATTAGAGATTTAGTGTAAAGATGTAGGGAGGAAACGGGGTAGCTCAAATGAAAGAGGAGTTGTCCAAAAGAAATGAATCACAGAGAAGGAAGGACTTCAGGAAGAAATAGACTAAATAGTATAAACTGGAAACATTTATTGAGAGAGAGAGAGCGAGAGAGAGATAGATAGAGAGAGAGAGTGTGTGGGTGTTGAGGTATTATCCTGGCAGGCAGAACAACAGGAGAAGGGAGACACTGATGCAGAGGAAAGAAGAATTGGGAAAATAGATAAAGTTAGACTCATGGAAAGATCAAGATCTCTCTCTCTCTCTCTCTCTCTCTCTCTCTCTCTCTCTCATATATACACTACTAATATGGCTACATTGTTCCATTGTTCCAGAGGCTGGATGGGATGTGTACACCACAGTGAGGCTTTGTGAATGAGGCTCTATGGGAGACATCCTCTGCCCTTCAACCCACAGACACACATACACACACTGCAAAAATCAATCCACCTCCAGCTGCTTCAACACACACACACATACACACACACACACACACACACACAAACACACACACACACACACACGTGCGCTTTTTTATTGTAGCCAAATATAATTTTCAGTCAATGCACTTTTTTCACTTAGAAAGTAAAGTGGTTAATTACATCAGACAGGTTTATGACCGAGCGTCCTAATGCTTAAAGTTAATTAATGTTACTGACTCCTAAAAACCCTCCACATTATCAAAGAGAGAGATCTGGAGAAGGGATACTGTGAGGAACGATGAGGGATCAGGAAGAAAATGAGTGGGGGGTAAGTGCATCCTACAGAGCGACTACACCAGAATATCCCACAGCAGGAAAAAAACAAATGAAACATCTGAGCGACTAACCCAAGGAAAATGTTTCATTTAAAATCTACATCCAACCATACAAAAACAGTGTAAAAGTTATTTGATTAACATCCCTTTCTGTCCTGTTTGAATGCAGGTGCTGCATGTGCATCTGGCTGAGAGACGTGAACTTCTCAACAAGACTCTGGCTGCGCCACGACAGAGTGAGGAAACGTTAATAAATGATGACTTTGTAAAGCTAGAGGCTGCAGGCTCATCTAAATCATTCTGGAGAAGGACATACATATGTCATGTGAGAGAATGGGTGGAGTAACTGTTACCACCCAGAAATTTGTTTTTCTATAATAGCATGTCCTGAGGTGCTTTGAAGATAATAAGATACAGTTCTTCCTGACTAATTTGGATGCTTTTCTATGTAAACTGGCAGACAAAATATTCCTGCAAACTTCTGCATTCATGCTGCTGCTAATATCATGAGTTACTTCATCAATAAAGATTAGTGAGAATGTTCCAGAACCAGCCATGCAGGCCAAAGCCATGACTCTACCACCTCCATGTTTCACAGATGAGCTCCTATATTTTGGATCATGAGCAGATCATTTCTTTCTCCACACTTTGGCCTTTCCATCACTTTGGTAGTTCATCTTGGTTCCAGAACTTTTGCGTTTCCAGAACATCTCTGTATTTTTTTATTTTTTTAATTTTTTTTTACAAATTCCAGTCTTGCTTTCTGATTCTTACTGCTGATGAGTGGTTTGCATCTTGTGGTATGGGCTCTATATTTCTGCTCTTATAGTCTTTTTCAAATGGTTGCTTGTGATACCTTCACCCCTGCCCTATGGAGGTTGTTGGTGATGTCACTGACTGTTGTTCTTTTCCTCGGCTGACCCATTTGGTTTCTGTTGCTCAGTACACCAGTCGCTTATTTATTTTTCAGGACATGTCAAATTGTTGTATTGGCCATGCCCAATGTTTCTACAATGACTCTGATTGATGTTCCCTCTTTAAAATGGCTTGTTTTTCTCCCGTAGACAGCTCTCTGATTTTCACGTTGGCTTATCTTTTTCACAACAAATGCAGTCTTCACAAGTGAAACTGAAGGCTAAAACCAAGAGTAGATGTTCAGATTGTTTAAACAATCAATCTAGCAGGACACACCTGGGTAACAAGAAACACCGGTCAGTCACATGTTCCAATATTTTTTCTTACCTACAAATTGGGTGGTCTGATACAAAACGTGCTACGTTCTATGTTGTTTAACAGGTCTACATATAAATACCAGGGAATAAAAGCAGGAATTCAAAACTCTCTTCTCATGTTCCTCTTTTGATCTCAAACTCAAACGTTTTCAGGCTACAGCAAAACCTTGTCGTTCCGATACTTTCGGAGGGGACTGTTTTAGAATTACAACAAGAACATTGAAACATCCAGTCTTGAATGACAGAAAGACAAGAAAAAAGGAAGCAGGATGTACTATGAAATTTTAATTCGCCAAAATTCTGCAGTGTATTTTAATAGAAAAGCTTTACACTTTCAACTGAAGTATTTTTTTTTTTTTTAAAACAACTATAAATGGGATCTCAAATTGTTATAGCAAGGGTAATAAATTTTAATTTAAGATGTGGTTTGACTCAGATAATAAAACTCTTTTATGAAACATTTCATGACGTCTCGGTAGATTATAATATGAAATAAAATCCACTGTGTAGTAAATGTGTGATTTCAGTGGATTTGTATATATTTGTATAGGGATAACCCGCAAACCAAGCACAGAGGCATAGTCTTGAGTTTTATGTGCCTTTAACAGATCCATGCAAACTGAAGATCAGTTTCCTTTATCCCTAAAGGAGGTCAATAGTGTTTAGTGTCACTCATTAACCAGCTCATAACGAGACTGACCTGTGCGACTCGTACGAAGTGCGTTATGACGGAAGCGCGCTGCTGGGCCGTGGGCTTGGTGAGCACCATAAGCTGGATCCACTGGGAGACGCTATTGAAGAGCATGATGAAGCGCTCCAGGATGGGGTTATCCACCGTGCAACCGTGTCTCACGAAGCTGTGATAGTCCTGGAACTGAACACATGACATGCAAGGCCAGCGTGTCGTATTAAAAAAAAACTGGAAAGCACAAAACTTTTCGTCTTGAAGGTATCCCAAACAATGGAGAATGCCCTCTATATACATGTAAGTCCCTGTGTAAGTTTCTACTAAAGATAGTAGAAATGAACACATTTTAGATGTGATATAAACCTGTGATTTGCCATAAGCTTAACTACTTTCAGAGCTGCAGTATAAGTTACTATAAGAAAATATAAAGAAAATGTGTGCACACACCAGAATCTTGCAAAAGGACTTATACTCCAGGTAGGTAAGATGTTCTGCGAGTTCAGAGGCATCCAAGTGATCGAAGAGGAGAGACATCTTCCTTTTTTTTGACATGGATGGCACACGCTGGGTTACCTGACGCTTCCACTTATATGAAGGGCTGAGAGGGAAAAAAGTACATAGAGAAAATGATTATTATTATTATTAAGATGTAGTTCCAAAAGATCTTATAATAAATATTACTATATATAGTAATAAGTATACACCTCATCCTGATTTCTTCTGTTTTTGTGTACATCTCATACTAAATTGTTTTCGAAATTAAAACAAAATCTGACAAAAACAAAAGCAATCTGAGTAAACACAAAATACACTTTTTAATGATAATGTTATTTATTGAAGGAAAAAGAGTTATCCAATACCAACTAGGCCTGTGTGGAAATGTATTTTCTCTCACAGCTACTAATTACCCAAATCTATGAAACTTCATTTATAATGGGGTTCAGCTGGACTAGACACAACAGGCCTGATTACTGCAAACCCTGTTCAATCAAATGTACACTTAAATAGAAATTTTTCAACAACATGTTGGTTAAAACCTGTTATTCTGTAACACACTATGGCAAAGTTGAAATAAATTCCAGAAATGACGAGGAAGAAGGTGATTGAAATACATCAGTCTGGAAAGGGTTACAAAGCTATTTCAAAGGCTCTGGGACGCCAAAGAAGCACAGGGAGCGACAATATATCCAAATGGCACAGTAGTGAACCTTCCCAGAAGTGGCCAATCTTCCAAAATTCCTCCAAGAGCACAGCGATTACTCATCTAGGTAGTCACAAAAGAGCCAAGGACAACTTCAAAGGACCGACAGGCCTCTCTTGCATTTTAAACTATCAGAAGGACACTGGGCAAAAAATGGCACCCATGGAAAAGTGGTGAGGTGAAAACCACTGCTAACCCAGAAGAACATTAAGGCTCATCTGAATGTTGCCAAAACACACCTTGGTGATCCTCAAAGCTTTTTGGGAGAATGTTCTGTGGACTGAATGAGTCGAAAGTGGAACTGTTTGGAAGAAACCGAATTCCACAAAAAGAACGTCGGACCTACAGTCAACAATGGTGGTGGTAGTGTGATCGTGTGGAGATGCTTTTGCTGCTTCAGGGCCTGGGCAACTTGCAGTAATTGAGTGAAACATGAATTCTGCTCTCTACCAGAAAATCCAAAATTGTCCTAAAAAAATCCAATTCTCCGGCAAGACAACGATACAAAGCATAGGAGTAAGTCCTAATCCTAGAAGTAAGTGAAAGACTGATCTCCACTTCTCGGAAGAGTTTGACAACTTACGTTTAAGGGGTCAATTAGGTTTTCACATGAGTGATAGGTGTTGGATAACTTTTTTTCTTCAATAAAATAAATACATAAAAACTGTACACAAAAACAGAAGAAATCAGGATGCAGAAGATAATTTTTCACAGCACTGTATGCATTAGCGTGTATGCACTTACACACTCTCAACGTCGATGAGCTGACTCTCCTGCGCATTGCCCTCGGTGTTGAGCTGATCCCTCAGATCTCGAATCTGTTCAGCCAAAGCCGGATTAAGATTGAACTCGACAGGAAACTCTGAGATCCAGAACCTACAGGGACCGAAAGAGTGAGATAGATGAGAAGTAAACTTTTGATAAGGCCTACAAATGCAATAATGTGCAACCTTGAGGTAAGAGATAGAGGTTGGATGGATGGCAGTTTTCCGACCTAGACAGGTGAACGAAGAAATATGGATGGGAAGTATAATGCAAGTGAGATATTGGGATAAACTCAGAAGTGGAAAGGTAGAAAGTATGATTTTATCTGACTGAAAAAAAACATGACACATAACTCATTTTTGAAGGGTAGTGACAGATGGACAATAGATAATAGGTTTCTGTCAGAAAATATAGCAGGTGAAAAAGCAAAGATGGAGTTGCAGAGTGAAAACACAAGCAATAAGTATACTTGCATACATATTCACCGTAATTGCCTAACCGTTGCCTAAATGTGTTTTTTGTGGAACCAATTGCCATCAGAAGTAACATAATTATCTGTCAATCCAATTCACAATGTGTGACAAGACTTCACAAGTGGTCTCCATGCAATCTGAGCCAAGAAGAATGGGTAAAAATATCTGGTCACAGATGTGCAGAGCTGATAGAGACATATCCCAGCTGCAATTACAGCCAATGTTGGTTCGACCAGGTGTGGGACCTGGTGTGGTGTGGTTCAAACTGTCTGCGTTTTAGTTTAATTAACATTTGTGTCACAAATGTTAGGCGCTCTGCGTAAATGAAATACTAGACTAGAACACTTCAGAATGTGGAAAGGTTCAGGGGGTGAATACTTATGCAAGGCATGGAGAGATAGCTGAATAAATAGTGCACCTACTTGACTAGGTGGCATATTCGACTCCTGAGCTCGGCAGTGCAGCCTTCCTCCTGAGACCTGATGTCTAATTAAGGGTCATTAACACTCCTTTAATCACTGGGAATTAATTACTGTTCCTTTGATATCAAGCTTTTGACAAAAGCGTGGATGAGGTGCTTAATATGGGTGCAACAGTATGAAAAATTACCATCCTGCCAAATATAATGATTTTCAGAACATCAGCCGTAGCAACAACTGAGCAGATCATAAGACAAGTATGTATTATTGTTCTGCCTTTTCTTCATTGCTTCACTTTTGTTTTATGGATATTGACATCTCTAGATTCTTATAACTGACTCCGGCATTGCTGAAAGCATAAATAAACGAATTAGTTAGAATGTGATCAGTGTTGTCAGGCCTTATTTTCTATCTCTACTTTCACTCTAGGGAAAAATCTTTTTTCCTGAAATCACAAAAAAGAATCTGTAAACTTCTAAATGTACTGTCAATAATAATCAGAATGAGGCTTCAGTGTCCTTCGACCTCACAAAAACATGTCAGTAGGACTGAACAAGTAGGTTAATTTGTGTGCATGGCCCCCTGCTCTCAACTTACAGCTAATCCAATGTGTATTCAGTAGCCGTGTATTATTATATGTATTATTAACCTGCATAACTGTATATTATAGATTTCATTGATGGAAGATTAGACTGAAATACGCTGGAGGGTTTCTTAAAGGGTCAAGTCGACACAACTACAAATCCATAAAAGGTTCTTAAACAGGTTTGTAGTTTTACCTTTCCACACGATTTCCTAGCACAGTTTCTGAAGAAGAGTCTCGTGACCGTTTTATCCCCTCTCAGCATCCCTTGTGGTGTCCAGCATGAGAAGCGCTGTTTTTTCAGTCACATGTTTGTATCTGTGTAAAATAATAACATGTGGATGCGCTTGATTAAAAAAAAAAATACAAATAGTAAGCATGGATAAAAGTCTCCTGCTCTCTGTTTTCTGTGGTCGCATAGACTGGCATAACCGGAATGTGATGTTCAAAAAGGACCTGGGTGTTTGGTTCTCACATTTGTTGTGGGTTTCTTTTTGTTTGTTTTGGTTTGTTTGTTTTTTTCTGGTCTACTTCCTGGGGTGTGAGACACGGTGGTATAGTGGTTAGCACATTTGTCTTACACCACTGGGGTTGGGGCTCAAATCCCACCTCCACCCTGTGTGTGCAGAGCTTGCATGTTCTTCTCGTCTCAATAGACTCAGTCTACTCCAGTTTCCTCCCCCAACTCAAAGATTAAATGGCCTTACCAAATTGTCCGTAGTGTGTAAATGGGTGTGCGATTGTGCGGCACCCCATCCAGGGTGTCCCCCGCCTTGTTCCCAGAGTTCCCGGGATAATCTCCAGGCGTCCCTGTGTAGGATAAGCAGTATGGATGGATGGATGGACGGTGTATTTGCTGTTGCATGTTTTCGTTTGTTAATGTGTTTTGCACTTAGTAATTGTAAGAAATACAGATGTTTACCTTGTTTGCTTGTTATTTAAAAGTAAAATAATGATGGTGCAATGGTGGTAATCAGGAAACAAAGCTTCATTTGGTGTACACAACATAACCCCAGCACCTCTTGACACATGTTGGCTTGAGACGCTAAATTATAAATAGGCATATTTTAGTCAAGGATACTTGAGCAGGAGTTTCTTGGCCAGGTCTGTGGATGGTAGGTACCAGGGGTGCATCATCAGAAACATCCGCACCAATGTCAAGTCCTTTAATTTCCCTGTGTCATCTAGAGAAAAGCAAATAAAACCAAACAGCAGGGCATTTTAAAATCATGTCACATGTGATCTTGGACAGAAAAATGTATATATATATATATGGAAGAACATTTGGTATAGACAGACACATGACTCTACAGACTGACCGAAAGCATTGATGCAGGCCTTCACTAGCTCATCCACCGTGGCTGATTCGGCTGATAGCGACTCCATCTCTCTCCCAGTCACTCTTCCCCTTTATCACCCACTCCCTCACTTCCTCAACCCCACTCTTTCTTCCTCTTTGACCACCGGTCTTTCCTCTGCTCCTCTAAATATGGAGTGAGAAAGCAAACAAATGACTTTTCAGAAATATTCATCCGGTCTTTTAAATGGTAAATGGTGAAGAAAACCTGCCATGAAGCTTTTAACAATTTCACAATGCAACACTTCTTTTACAATGATACTTTGATGCTGTCACAATTGGAAGTTGAGCCAGAAGCAAACGCAGATTTGAACATTTATTTTACAAACGTACAATAAACAACGACAATGAAGACTACTTGGCATAATAACGTGGCATGAAACAAAACAACGTAACCCGAGACTAAACACGGTGACATACAGTCAGAAGTCTAAGACGACGAAAGACAAAGACATAATGCAGACAACGGATATATATTTTATGTATGTGTGTATATATATATATATATATATATATATATATATATATATATATATATATATATATA
>JAFFST010047245.1:21856-40566 GCA_022414735.1 Noturus placidus | reverse complement strand
CCCTCTAATGTAACTGAATTAGGACAATTCTGCAAAAATGAGTGGGCCAAAATTCCTCCAGGACGCTGTAAAAGTATCAATTGCAAGTTATCGCAAACGCTTGGTTGCAGTTGTTGCTGCTAAGGGTGGCACAACCAGTTATTAGGTTTAGGGGGGCAATCACTTTCTCACACAGGGCCATGATGGTTTGGATTTTTTTTCACCTTTAATAATAAACACCTTCATTTACAAATTGCATTTTGTGTTTACTTGTGTTGTTCTTGACTATTGTTTAAATTGGTTTGATGTTCCGAAACACTTAAGTGTGACAAACATGCAAAGGAACAGGAAATGAGGAAGGGGGCAAACACTTTTTCACACCACTGTATATATATATATATACATATATATACACACACACATATATACTTATGTATATATACCATATACATAAATATATACACACATATATACTGTATATATACCCGTGTGCTCATTACCAAGAACATGAATCAGGTGCAGGTGATCATGTGACATGAGTTCCCCACAGTGGCTGATGAGAACCGGAGTCCAGAGTCTCTTGATACATGACAGATGCATGATAATAAAGAAATTGGAGATTTTTCTAATTCATATAAGTCAGCTTTCACTGAAAAAGGGCATTCTGGTTGCGTTTGCTGAAATGCTTTCGATATTGTGTTACTACTTAGTAGTATTTCTTTAAACAAAATGCAAATGAAGCGTGTGAAAGCAAATGAACTCAGTACCGTGACATTTCCATAACAACACATGACTAGAATTCTATCAAAGTTTACGCATCAATAATTACTGGCAGAAATAATGGGCTGACTGACAGATATGACTTTTCGTGTGAGCCTCTAGGACGTAATGTTAATCAATGAATCTCTCATCTGTATGAACGCAGTAAACTGTAGTCACAACTAAGCTGACTGTTCTGAATTGATACAGACAAAATGCTGTTGTCAGCGGTATTTAAATATTTTTATTAGTATTATTATAAATAGCATACTTCTGCCTGATACTAGAGACTCCTTCCATAAATGTCAAGTCAACATCTCAATGCAGAAAACTTCATCATATCATCAACAACTAAGGAAAAAATGTGATGCTCTGCAATGTCATTATGGCTTAGACCATAGAAACCACAATCATTTCCTGTTCCACTTTGTCTGCATTGATGAGACAAGAAAGCAGACACACACACACACACACACACACACACACACACAGAGTGTATCATACTCGCATACACAGGCGCTCATCTCTCTTGGTATCCTTGTGAAGACCTTATTAATTCATTCAATAATGTAACAAAACCTAAACCTAATCATAACATCAGCAGCCCAAAGGAAACCTTTTGGATGATTTTAGTTTTTAACCAGAAGTGTTGGTTTAAAAAACAATTTAAAAAATGTATAAATAAATAAATGCAGGTTTTGGAATTAAACAAAACCTAGTTTTTAATAATTAGTTTATTTCTTTATTTATTTCTTTTTTAAAAATACAATTAAATGGTGACCTCATGAAGCCCTACCAAATATCCAGACAAAATCATATCCATAACATATTCTGGGGAAATTCGGTCCCCATTACGACATAAAAACATTCCAAAACACACAAATACAAATAAAATGTTGTCTTAATGATTTACATTACAAGCCAGGAAACCATGGTAACAATCCCTTTACACACACACACACACACACACACACACACACACACACACACACACACACACAGATAACCACATTCACATAACATTATTCTTACAAGGCAGCATAGGAAACAAATCAGTAAATGATACTGATTGTATCACATGCATTTACAGTAGTTTAATTCACCACATATTCATTGTTTATGCCGTGTTCAAGATGCCACAGTAATGGGTTTAGTTTATTTATTTATTTTTACTTAATTGATAGCATCATTCATTAAAAGATGTTTGAAGTTCATATTTTCTAGGTTATTTGTTCTAGTAAGACAGGGGTTCTGAAACATTTGGGCCAAACAACCCCAAATAATGACTATGAATTTTCTGCGACCCCAGCGTTGACCCTACATTTTGTAAATTCCAGATTTATAACTTGGCACTACAGTAATATATGAACATTTTAACATATTATCAGTAATGTGTGACTAAAACCCAAAGGAAATTTTCCTTGTACTGATTTACCAGTCTAGTGAGAAGGATGAGATTATGTTTCTTGACATAGATTTTCAAAAGATCTTCAAACAATAGGTAAGGAATAAAACACCACAGGGTGTGTTGTTATAGGAAAAAAATCCATGTCAGGCTGGTGTGATATGGCCTGTGTGAAGCAGAGTTGCTCTTACCAGCCTGAAATGGATCATTCATAATGTGATTTTTCTCTTATACCATGACAGCCCGCTATATGTTAGTCCTTACTTAAATCAGGCAAGAGCACTGAATCCTGGTGGGTAAATTCACCCCAAATCACCAGAATTGAAAAGAATGTTCCTGACTGATCATCTCTGATTTGCTTCAGATCTAGCCTTTGTAAATAATGTCACTATCCTCAATAAATAATGTGCAGAATTTCAGGTTTGTATCTGCATTAGTTTCAGAGATACAGAGGCTTTCAATATTATTACCTTATTATTTACAGCTTGGTTCAAGGTTCCGACTCACCAACTCTGTGCATTTGCTAATGAAAATATGCTCTTTCGATTGGTGTAACTCTTTTTATGGTAGACATTGTCGTATATGGGCAATATGCATTTGAAATATAGGCATGGAATCATTATTCTTATTCTTCTTATTATTCATTTATTTTTCATAAATCAGAAAGCTTGCATTCTTTCAGACATATACCTTATTGCAAAAAAAAAAAAAAGAATGATTACATGAGTATTGATATGAAATTTTGAAAGATCTGACATTTTAATGTGGAGATATAGAGGGCTAAAGCAGGTTTTTTGTTTGTTTTTGTGGTTTTTTGTTTTGTTTTGTTTTTTTATTTTCAGCAGGCCATATATTAGCAAATATATCCAACTGTGGACCTTCTATTTTAAAAGTTAAAGACATCTTATACTAGACAACAATCCCTGAAGTGTATCCATCTAGCATGAATGACACAAAATTAATGACCTCTGGAACATTAAGTAAATAAATAAATAAACACTTTCTGGAGCACTCGTTTTTACAAGCCAAGCACAGGTTGCAAGCAAACTAATTTAGTGGGTATCATATGACAGATGAAGGCTACAAACACTGTACAAAGCATTAAATGGGCTACAGTCAGTAATTTTACACCTGCAAGATTTACATTTAGAGTAGGTAACCACTTTTAAACTGAATACAATACAAATACACTATTGTGAATAGACAGTTAATGTGTTTTATAAAATCAGATTAAACACTGTTGTTTTTAGAGCCATAAATCATATGCATAAATCTCAGCAATCAATCCTAATCTAGCACATTATAACACGCAATGCAGACGTGTCTGTTAAAATAAGGCTAAGACTAGCGAATGTCTAGCAGCTATGGGACGTTCATGATTCTGAAACCATTCTACTTGAATTTACTTGATCACTGATACATAATGAACTAAACTGGCTCAAGATGCCAGTGACATAGCGACAGTGAATCCAAAGCACATTGCTCACGGGAATGCGACTCTAATCCACATGTAACCTACAACCCCTGGGAATCGCCACACTTAGAGGATGTTCACCCAGATTTTTTACTTTTGAAGTAAATAAACAAATCACAGATGTGACAATTTTTTTTGTTTAATATCTGAACATTCTGGCTTCGTGAAACAGATCTCAAACAAATTAAATTTAATTATCTTGTTTTAATTAATGGAATTTTTTTCCCCAGATCACATAGAGAAAAAAATTATGGACACACTCATCTTGAGGAAAAAATGATGGAATCATCCAAAAAATAAATAAATAAATCACAATTAGTGCTTTGTTGGTCTTCCTTGGGATTTTATGACGGCCTGAATTCTTTGATGCATGGACTTCACTAATGAAAAACATTATTCTCCATCAAGCTGTTTCCAAATTTCTCAAATAATGCTTGACAGATCAGCTTTGCAGGATGCAGCCTTGTCATGGGCCAATTTTTTTTTTATTATTATTATTTCCACCATAAATTTTCAATGGGACTGAGATCTAAACTGTTTGCTGGTCATGTCTGAGTTGATTGAGTTGATCTGTCTTTCCTGAAGAAAAGCTTTAACACTCATTACTCTGTGGAAAGATTCACTATCAGCCTGAAAAATGACTTCATCATGAATAAACCTATTTTCTGTCGATGGAATGAGAAAACGGTCTAAAGTTACAGTGTACGCTGTGCATTGACTGCTGAGGTCTTCGCTCGTCCTTTACCTCACACACAACCCCATATCATAACTGAGTGGGAAAATTTTATTGTTTTCTTCAGGCAGTCATCTTTATGTGTTTCATTAGAATGACACCGGACAAAATTCCCTGTATCGTGATTCATCACTGAATATCACGTTTATCCAATCATGCACACTGTTGTCTTTAAAACACTGTAACGATGTTTTCTTCTCTTTAGGTGTTAGTGCTTAGAGCGTTTGGCTTTTCTATATGTAAATCCCATTTCATCCAGCCGATTTCTTACAATTCTATCAGAAACACTGGCTCCTGTTCCTGCTCATTTGTTTTTCATTTGTTTTGTTGTAAATTTTCTATTTTCAAGGCATATTGCTTTTTATCCTGACGTTTTCCATCTTCTTAGGTCTACCTGTATGTTTTCCTTTTATAACCTTCCCTTTTTTGTTTATACTGGCACCAAATTTTAGACTCAGCTGACAGGGAACAACCAACATCATTTGCACCACTCCATGTTTGATTTCCTTCTTGAAGGAGTTTTATAATTAATTAATTAATTAAAACAATATAATTTATTTGAACAAAGCCAGAATGTTTAGCTATTAAACAAAAACATTTTGTGTCATATCTGTGATTTGTTCATTTGCTACAAAATAAAAAAAAAATTTAAAAATCCGGGTCAACATCGTCCAAGTGTGCTGATACCAATTTCTGCCAGGGGTTGAAAAAGATCGAGAGACTGAAGATCTGCACTTCAGGGATAAGTTTGATTTCAAGTCGACCTTGCCTCTTCTGTCCTCCCCTTCATTTTTCTTCCTGTGAAACATGTGAAAAGGTTTTATGGATTTATCATTTAAACAGGTACAGCACTGGCTGCTCAGTGACATGTCATTCATACAGACTATAAAGTAGGACGTGATGTCATGCTCTATAGATATAAACTGTCTCAAATCAATATGAATTGGCTCTGTAATTAAATTTCAAGCAGTTCAAATGAAAAAAAGAACACTCTAATGAAAAACCCATTTCATGTGTTTATATTAAACTATCTCGGATATGATTAGCGACTCCGGTGCTAATTTGTTAGCGGTTGAGTGCAACGCTGAAGGGCTCATCAGGTTTCACTGTTGGGGCCTAAAAACAAACCCGAGCCTTTATTCTCACCAACTACTTTCACGTTCTACGTTATATTAATGAGAAATCCAACAGAAGACACAGCAAACCTTGGACTCACAGCTGTAGCTGAGACTCGGCTCTTATAGCAATGTAGCTGAGACTCAGGTCAGCTAGTTAGCAATCTACAAGATGACAAGCACTAGCACTGACAGCTGTATTAGTACGGAAGTTGAATATATTATGGATAGTTATAGATAGAGTGTACAGGTGGACAGATTAAAGGACTAAAGCATTACTGCAAAGTATGTAATTTTTCAAAGGGGGGGGGGGGCACCTCTATGAAAGAGCTCAATGAAAGCTTGTGTTGTCTTAGCAACAAGCTAGCCAGCTAACACATTAATGATTGTGAATTTAAGATGTATTAACTTTCTCAGAAGTCATTGTTATACGTTTGAGGTTATAAGTTTACATACTACATATCTTATGAAGCTTCTGAAGGGCGGTATTAAATAAAAAAAAAATAAGATCTTTAAACAAAATAACAACTTACACCAATCACCATGTTCAAAAGTTTACACCCCCTGGCTCTTAATGTATCGTGTTGCCTTCTTGAGCATGAGTGAATGTTTGCTCCTTCTGTAGTCGTGTACAAGACCCTCAGTTGTCCTCAGTGTGAAAAGACGGATCTCAACATCATATAGCTGCTGTTGGAAAGGGCTCAAATATGCAGAAGATGCTGGAAAAGTAATGAATGTGCAGGACATGGAGGATTTTTCTGAAGAACAGTGGGCAGTTTAACTGCTCAGGACAAACAAGGGACTCATGAAGAACTCTCACAAAACATAAAAACAGCTGTTGATCATCCAGGTAATGACACACAGGATTAATAATCAAACGTGTGTAAACTTTTGAATGGGTTCATTTGTGTAAATTGAGTTATTATTGTGTCTTGTGGTTTATATGAATATATTTACATTCACATTTATTCATTTAGCAGACAGACACTTTTATCCAAAGCGACTTACAAAGGAGAAAAATACAATCAAAGTGATATCAATTAGAGAACAATACAAGTAGTGCTACTATACAAGATCCATTAATTGAGTTCTAGAAGAAGCGAAGTGCACAGAGTAGAGGTGTAAGTGCAAAAAGGGGTTTTTTTTTTAGTTTTTTTTTTCTAAGAGTTGGTTAGGTGTTGACGGAAGAGGTGGGTCTTTAGCTGTTTCTTGAAGATGGTGAGTGAATCTGCAGTCCGGATCGAGGCTGAAGTTCATTCCACCCCTGAGGAACCATTAGTGCGAAGGTTTTGGAAAGGGACCTCGCGCCACGCTGAGTAGGAACTACTAAACGTCGGTCGCTAATCGATCACAGATTGCGTGTGGGATCGTAAGCCTTCAGGAGAGAGTTGAGGTAGGAGGGTGCTGTTCCAGACAAGGTCTTGTAGGTGAGCCTCAAGGCCTTGAATTTGATGCGGGCAGCTACAGGAAGCCAATGGAGGGAGATGAAGAGGGGTGTGACATGGGTTCTCTTGGGCTGGTTGAAGACCAGGCGTGCTGCAGCATTCTGAATCATCTGAAGGGGTTTGATGGAGCTGGCTGTTGTTGTTGTGATTGGCCATGTTGGCATGAGATTGAGGTGGATTTTTCCTTTAAGGCAGATCGGCTCTAGTTTCAGGAAGCTATACAGAAGTCAGACATTGCTCTGTGAACTTATGGTAACTGAATGTGGTTCATTTGGTTTGAACTGAGAAAGCTGAGCAAGCTTCAAGCTTCAGCTCTGTGTCTCATGAACACTTGTACACACATGTAGAGAAACGCACACATATGGACGCACGCACGCAGTCTCACACACGTCAACTTAACACACTATCCATTAACTTCATATCTCTAACACGCTAAGAACTAGAACTCAAGTTGGAAAATTGAAACACTTTCTGTCTAAATTTACATGCTTTTTTTTAAAGACTTGGCTCCCCCCACATTGCACCAGTCTTTTTATGGCTCTTCTTTGTGTGCTGATGGAGAGGCACTGCAGTAATCGTGTGTGTGTGTGTGTGTGTGTGTGTGTGTGTGTGTGTGTGTTTGTGTGTGTGTGAGTGAGAGAGTGTATAACAAAGCCCACGCCTCTGTTCTGCAGGGAGGTGGGCGGACACACTCGATTATAGCCCTCAGGAAGAGGCAGAGGGTTAACAGACAGAAAGTAGAGGGAGATGGAGACACACAAAAGAGAATATGTATTAGTCCAAGCGCTGATGGTTTTGCTCTGATCACCTTGTTAGCTAGAACATTGTGCTTTCCTCCAGGCTGCAGTTTGTGCGGTTACTCGATGCTGATTGCTGTTCCCTCGCTAATTAAGCTGTGTGGTCACACTTATAATAACTATGCTCATCTGCTCTGTGCTGGTTCTTTTTGCTATACGATCATCATTTACAACATTAATTCACAATTAATCACACTGCAAGACCTTGACTCTATGCGTGTACTGCATTGCATTGAGCTCCATATCCACCTTTTTACAGTTAAACCATTTCAATATAGCAAGAAATAAGAAGTGGTACACTTTCTTGAGGAGACCGTGGTGTATCCTGAAGTGATAAACCAAAATTGCAAATACCTGCGTTAGCGGGAATCTATGATGGCCATTACGCAAAGATTTCCCCAACAGTGTAACTGAAGCTGTATGCAATATAGTGTATGCATAAAAAGCAATATCTTGAGAATCTACACTATAGACTTGGGGTCATCAACTCGGCAAATTATTTCACTGGATTGAAACTTTTTCAGGGTCACGGGGAACCTGGAGCCTATCCCAGGAAGCATCGGTCACAAGGCAGGTACACCCTGGACAGGGTGCCAGTCCATCGCAGGGCACAATCACATACACATGTCTTTGGACTGGGGGAGGAAACCGGAGTACCCGGAGGAAACCTCGACGCACGGGGAGAACATGCAAACTCCGCACACACATGGCCCGGCGGGACTCAAACCCCAGACCCTGGAGGTGTGAGGCGGATGTGCTAGGATTGAAACATGGACTGGAAAAAAAAATACTATAACAGAACCAATAAAGGTAAATTATTTAGCTTAAGGCAGCTGATCAGACCACATACTAGCTACAGAGGTGTTAGAAAGGGAAGGGTTCAGAGTAGAAGTGTGCATCAGGACCAAAAAGTTGCAGAAGCAGGCAGTTTTGATTTTAATACAGCTTGAGGCACAAAGAAAAGCCATGTTTGTTAACATGGGATGTTATGTAAGGGTTGCTTGCTTGGTGCTGCACATTCAATTATTCATCTTCAATAACTGCTTTATCTATGTCATAGAATCCCTAATTTGTTTATATTTTGAGAAATAGTTTATTAGAAATATACAGGGTGTCCCAAAAGTCTCCATACATAGTAGACATAAACACTTTTGAGCTAAATGTCCGCCAAAATGTTTCATACCCAGTATACACACATACATACACACACACACACACACACACACACACACACACACAGTATCTCACAAAAGTGAGTACCCCCTCACATGTTTGTAAATATTTGATGATATCTTTTCATTTGACAACACTGAAGAAATGACACTATAAAGTAGTGAGTGTACAGCTTGTGTATCAGTGTAAATTTACTGTCCCCTCAAAATAACTCAACACACAGACATTAATGTCTTAACCGCTGGCAACAAAAGTGAGTATACCCCTAAGTGAAAATGTCCAAATTGGGCCCAAAGTGTCAATATTTTGTGTGGCCACCATTATTTTCCAACACGGCCTTAACCCTCTTGGGCATGGAGTTCACCAGAGCTTCACAGGTTGCCACTGGAGTCCTCTTCCACTTCTCCATGACAACATCACGGAGCTGGTGGATGTAGAGACCTTGTGCTCCTCCACTTTCCATTTGACGATGCCCCACAGATGCTCAATAGGCTTTAGGTCTGGAGACATGCTTGACCAGTCCATCACCTTCAGCCTCAGCTTCTTTAGCAAGGCAGTGGTCATCTTGGAGGTGTGTTTGGGGTCGTTATCATGCTGGAATACTGCATACTGATCATGCTCTGCTTCAGTATGGCACAGTACATGTTGGCATTCATGGTTCCCTCAATGAATAGACGCATGAGTGCTACCAGCATTGCTGCAGAGGTTGAAGGGGTGGGGGGGTCAGCCTGTCAGTGCTCAGACCATACGCCGCACATTGCATCTAATTGGTCTGCATGGCTGTCGTCCCACAAGGAAGCCTCTTCTAAAGATGATGCACAAGAAAGTCAGCAAACTTTTTCCTGAAGACAAGTAGACTAAGGACATGGACTATGAGACCAAGATTATCTTATTTGGTTCAGATGGTGTCAAGCGTGTGTGGTGGCAGCCAGGTGAGGAGTACAAAGACAAGTGTGTCTTGCCTACAGTCAAACATGGTGATGGGAGTGTCATGGTCTGGGACTGCATGAGTGCTGCCAGCACTGGGGAGCTACAGTTCATTGAGGGAACCATAAATGCCAACATGTACTGTGACATACTGAAGTAGGGCATGATCATTATTAACAAATTATTATAATACAATAATACAAATTATTATTAACAAATTCAAAAAGACTGGAAATGTTGTGGACCGACCGAGAAGTGAATGTCCATGAACATCCACTGACAAAAGCACAACCAACGTGTTGCCGACACACATAGTCCCCTATGTTTGGAGACTTTTGGGACACCCTGTAGGCTGCAGGTACAATCAAAGTAGTGCAGTGGAAGGGATTGGTCAAACTTTGACAAAAGTGGTACCGTGAAGCACTAGTGCGGGACAAAACATAACCACTTCAAGGTGTCTAATTTGAAGACATTAACTAATGATTTACGGTTAAGCACTGAAAGCACTAACTGTAATCCTCAGTCATACTGTACACTATATGTGGCTTATCCGTACCTTCACTTTTACAAATTGTAGTTCAATACACCTGACATAGACAAATTGGCAAGTATATGTGAGTGTGTATGTGTACACTGCACTTGGAAAGGTTCGGGGGGTTTGCCCTCTTGTGAGAAAATATCAATCCATGTAAATATGGCAGACTAGATGCTATTGAATCTCATGGTGCGAACTTAGTGGACACAAGAGAAATGTTTGGACAATGAATGTACAGGAGCATGTTCTTGTCTCTGGAAACATTGCTTCATCACAGAGTGATCTTGAATTAGATTATGTTTACACCCTCTCAGGTATCGGTCTGTCATGTTGTGTGCATGCACGAGTATGAGACACGGATGAACAGGATCTTTAGGCTGCACAGATTCAAAGCCGCTGTTGCTTGGTGACACAGACATGGAGCTATCGATCCCTCCAGGGTCCTGATAAAGGGAATGTGTATACAGGAGTGTGTGTGTGTGTGTGTGTGTGTGTGTGCGCGCGCGTGTGTGTGTGCGTGTGTGCCAAATGGACATCACGGCTAATGATTATTCCATCCCACTGCTCACACTAATGCTATCAGAACGTAAAGCCCAACAGGTTGATTGAATTCCCTATTCACGTGTAAATGCCATCAGTCTGCTAACAGCCCACAGCAGGCAGACAACCCAGAGGCTTGACTAAATAGCTATGTCATATATTGCATGATGAAATACACACACACACACACACACACACTTTTCATCTGAGCCATAAAATGCCCTTCTTTTCATTTCGAGTTTTGCAAGTGAAATGAACCCAGGAAATGATCTTATGCTGACTGAAGCACTCGTATAGGATGTATTTGCCGTGTGGTGGGGATGAAGCAAAGACAAATATTAATTATAGAGCAAATGAGCGAATCAATGATGGCGCTGAGACGACATTGTACACAGTGGCACTGAGAGAGCACAGATATCCGCTTCATTAATGACTGGCACTGTCCCACTCCAGCACACTCACACACCAAAAAACACTTGTCTAGACAGTCACTCTTGATTTTACAAAGCCATGATGATTCAAATGTATTCAAACAGGCTTTGATTCAGGGTCTTAGAAAATGTCCAGACGGACCTTGAACAGAAAAACATGTTGGTGTCTCTGCGTGGAGATAAACTGTACTGATCTAAGTGACATGACCTTCTTAGGAATTATCCTCAGATGAACATGAGTAGAACAAGATTACAAAATAGTGTCTTGCCCAAGGACACTTCGGCATGTGGCATCATCCGGCCCGGGATTCGAACCGCCAACCCTACGATTAGTGGACAACCCGCTCTACCGACTGAGCCACAGCCGCACTGTACGTCCTTGATCGACCGGTCGATCGCAAAGGAAGTGCGGGTAGATCGCCATTAAAAAAAAATCTATAGATGTTAGCGTTGACGTACAGGACAGCCAGTCTGAGATCTCGTCTTTTCTCTCACCACACGTGTGCGATCAAATATGCCAGCTACTGCTAAAGGCTAGAGAGCGAAATCACGGAGTTAACATTTTTCAGTTTTTTAAAGACTTCATTGACAAAAGCTAGCTCCCAGTGTGCACATTGAATTATTGCCAAGTGCAGGGAAGACGATTCTTTCCCTGACTTTCTTAATTACCACTGTATAATGCACCAACAAGCCTTATGAGCAAAAGTGCTACGCATGAAAGAGATCATGGATGTGGCAACAAAGATCTCCTGTTCTATATGTGTTAGATCACTTCAAAGACAGCTGTTCCATGCACATCTGGAGAAGGCAGACTGACCACTCTAAGCTGCTACACACTGATGTGAGATGGCTTAGTAGGGGTAAATTCCTGCAGTGATTTCGACAGCTCTGTCCAGAGATAAGGGAGATTCTTTTTGCTGTTAAACATGCAGAATATTCCCAACTCAATGATGATCAGTGGCTGCTGGACTTGGCATTTTTAACCGATCTGACCAACATGTTAAATGAGATTAATTTGGAGCTGTAAGGAAAAGACACTCTGTGGTTAATATGATCATCTCATTTAATGCCTTTAAATGGAAAATGCACCTTCTGTCCTCAAAGCTGCAGCACCATAATTTTGGGAACTTCCAAAACCGCGCATCAGAGCTGGAGACGCAGCGAAAAGCTTGTGCACAATTGAACATCGCACACTACACGGAGCAGATTGACAGCGGTTAGTCAGAGTTTCACAGAAGATTTCAAGACTTTGCTTTACTGGAGCCAGTCTCTACAGTCATGTGCTACCCATTTAGGGACAATGTTGAGGTTGATTCACTCGCATCGAACATTGCAACGCTGTTTCACCCGAACTCGTCTGAAGTGGAGGATGAGATTTTGAAACTACAGACTGACATTCAGCTGAAGTTCAGGGCTCATGGACAGTTTTGAAACTTACTCACAGGGGAAAAGAACCCACACATGAGGAAATGTGCAACCTCCTTGACTGCATTATTTGGCTCTACTTAGTTATGCGAGTCAGCCTTTTCCCACATGAAGATTATTTAGTCCAAATAGCGTTCCACAATGACTGATCATCATTTGGAGGCCTGCTTGAGGCTGGCTACCAGCAGCTACTGTCCGGACTATGCAACTCTGGCTGATTCTATTCAGTGCACGTCATCAGAGTAAGGTACTGACCAAAAATGTACTGAATTGTAGTGTGTCATAAGGGCTCATGCAGTTATGCAAGGTACATGAACATATGTTGTGTGTGTATAATAAATAAAGTGAAGTATACTCAGTATATATACACAAATAAATATATGTTTTGCATTTTTAGTGTAGGTAGATCTCTTTGACTGGTCATGTTAAAAGTAGCTGACAAGTCAAAAAAGTGTGGGCACCCCTGGTCTACATATTTAGGGTCAAGTTGAAATCCTTAAAAGTTTATAGTGGGTGTAAGACTCTGTCAAAGGTGTCTTGTTTTGTAGTTTTCATCAAGACTTGGCCAAGGTTGGACAGGTGTCTGGTACAGGGAGCTAGTCAGGACCTCCAAGTCCAAGCCTGTGATGCTCTTCATATCGAGAGGAGAGAGTTGATTTGGTTTGGGTACTTTAGCCCCGCAGTTTCCAAATTATACTCCCCACACAACACTTACAGTCTGTGGTGGTGAGATAAGAGCTCTGTTTGCAGAAAAAGCTTTCTGTTGACTAGTCGTATCTGCATCCATGTCCTCACCTCATGGTGAGGGCATGAACTCTGGATTGTGACTGAAAGAACATGGTCATAAGTAGAGGCAGAAATGAGGCTACTCTGCAGGGTTACTGAATTTACTCTCAATGATAGTGTGAAGAGTTCACCAGCCTTGCTGCTGCTCCCCTGAATCAAGAAGAGCCAGTTGACGTGGTTTTTGGGATGCTCCACACTTTTCAGAATATAATTGGTCGCTCCTTTCAGGCACCTGGCATCTTTCTGTTTACTGCTCAAGCTACACTCCATTCTTCGACATGTGGTCATGAGCTGTGGGTAGTGACGGAAAAAAATTGTCGCAAGAAAAGGCAGAACTGAGGGTCTTCTGCAGGGTTGCCGGGTTTGCCTTCTGGGATAAGGAGAGGAGCACAAGAATAAGTTATAATAACTTGGAGTAAAGCTGCTGCTCTTCCAAATGAAGAGGATCTATCTGAAGTGATTTGAGCACCTTACAAGGATGCCCCCTGGTCCAGCTTCTGCTAGAGCTGTGTCAGGTCTGTCCCACAGGACCCAAGATACCAGGGCAGGCTTAGGACCTGCTCGAGAGATTACATCTCAGTGTTTGCTTGGGAACATCCAGGAAAGAGCTAAAATCTGTGGCCAGAGATGAAGGCTCAGCCTGCTGCCACAACCCTTCTACCTACAATGCATGTCTTTGGGCTTGGGAATGAAACCGGAGTACCCGGTGGAAACCCCCAAAGCACAAGGAGAGCATGCAAAGTCTGTGCACACATTCAAGCCCTCAACCACAGACGTGTGATGAAAAGATGCTAACCACTAAGCCACTCTGCCCCCCAACAGTTTATTTATAGCTATGTTGATTATTTTCATTACAGCCAGTGTGTGAAATTGTGCTTCTTTCAAGGTGAATATAAAGTATTTGTACATGCTGACAGTTGTAAAGATGATTGAACTGTAGTATAGTTTAAGTATGTTTGAAATAAGTCTGTAATTGGCCTTGAAAAGGCGTCTATAATGACGCCATAAAAACTTATTTTGAAGCTTGTACAGAGTTCCCATGGACTTTAATATTGCACATGCAGCAGGAAACCTTCATTCTGGCTCTTGAATGATTGACTTTTGGTCATGCCCGGTGGGTTGGCTAGCTATTTGGGATTAAGTTTAATGCTTTAAATTTGCACATTAGGAGATACTTGGAAGAACACAATGGACAGAATATGTTCTTCCTTCAATGTGTGTGTGTGTGTGTGTGTGTGTGTGTGTGTGTGTGTGTGTGTGTGTGTGTGTGTGCGCAGATTACTGCAACAGCATGTATTAAAACCCTCTCAATGTGTGAGCTTCCTGTTTAAGACTGATCTGGACCTCTGAACATTTCTGCATTTGAGGGGAGCTATTTTGGTCTTACAGTGTGTTTGTTTGTGTGTGTGTGTGTGTGTGTGTGTGTGTGTGTGTGTATGTGTGTGTGCACGCAAGTGCTTGTGGGCTTTCTACGCCTCTCTCTGCAATATATCTCATGAACACAGAGGAGCTGGCTTTCCCAGATTACACCCGTTCCGCGGAGAAGGAGGTTGACTCAGCATGCAGCTGCATACAGATGTGTTAGTGCATGCATATATGTGTGAGTGAGGATGGGCATTTATTCCATTGGATTTCGCAGCAGCAATCAACAAAAGTCCTGGCAACGCAGATAGAAACATGTGAGAAGTGCTAGCTTGGGTGTAATTTTTCTGTTTGTTTTTCACTTCCTGTTCTGTGTCCTGCTACTTGCAGATTCGAGGGCATAACAAATACCGGATGTTGTGTATGTGTGTGAAAATGTCAGAGTGATGGGAAGGGGACATTCAAAAGGGTGTACTGTAGAACGTGAAACTTTTCTGCATCCCTAAAGCATATCTACCATTCAAGACATACAATAAAAGCGTGCTGGAGTAAAAGAGGCTAAAAATGTGCACAAAGTGAAAATGTTGAGAGAGAAAAAGAGAGAGAGAGAGAGAGAGAGAGAGAGAGAGAGGGAGAGAGAGAGAAACAGTGGCAGATTGCAAGAAAGGCTGACAGAAATGCCTCTTTGTCTGTTATGTTATGTTCGAACACTTTCACTTAATTTCTCACTTTTACTGTGTATGTACTGTTTGTATTCATGTACAGCTGCTTTGAGACAATGTCTATTGTAAAAAGCGCTATACAAATAAAATTGAATTGAATTGAATTGAATTGAACTTCCTGTGACCCAGCCAATCATTAAACTAGAAATGCAAATGTAAGTCTTTTTGTGTGTTTTTTTTTTTCAAACAAAATGCTGTTTGAAATTAAAAAGTGGTCCAACTTTTTATTTAGAGATTTATTTAGCATTGTTTGGAAGAAGTCTCCAATATCAAGAGGTGATGTTTTTTTTTTTTTGTTAATATATAAGGTTTCTGCCATGGGAAGATGGCACACCATCTTCGTGGTTTTCTCAGTAACACACCAAGCTGAATTTTTTTGTCTGTCTAATTTCAAGAGAGCCTGGTGAGGAAGTGGCTGTTTATAGCTGCTATAACCAGTCCGTACAGGATTTCCAGGAGTCCTTGAGTCTTTTTACAATTCCACGAAATTGTTTTCCTCAGTGAGGTTTGTTGGCCTTATAGCTGTTCCCATGTTTGACACACGTGAATCAAAGGGGTATTCGTAATGACGTCACGTGACGTGTCTTGGCCCAAATCTGCAGAAAATCTGCAGTAATTTGGAAAAATTGCACGCTTCTGCGAATACTGCAGCGTTTCATTGATTTCGTGTTCATTCCTGCGATCGAAAATATCACAAAATCCTAGAGGGACTATAAGGACATTATCACAAGAACTAATCAGGAGATACCACAACATTAAAAATGCAAATATAAGAGGATAAAAATTTCGAAATGGCAAATTGTAGGGGAATAAAACGTTATTGAATAATAATAACAAAAAATTTAAAAATCACCATCACAGCACATGCTGAAGTGTTCAAAAGAGAACACACCAGCTATAAAACGGCAGGGCATCATCCTGAAACGTATTCAGCGTACTCGGCAGTGGAACCGACCGTTTCCTGTTTACTAGCCTCTTCAACACGGGTCACAGGTTGAATCCGGCTTCCTGTGTTTAGACTGTGATGGTGCCAGAGATATAACCGTGTGTCCATTCAGAGGACCAGGAAGGACGGAATCCTAAACATAGATCCTAAACATAGACAAGATTTGCATGTTCATCTTGATCTCCGTGCATGTGTACTCCGTTGTAATATATTAAACAAGATCTGACTCACAATGCTCTAGGCTTAGCAAACACGACGCATTAAACACATAGAATGCCAGGCATTTTTGCGGTTTGGTAAGATTAAGCAGAATCCAGATGCGTGTACATGTTAGCCGATCCTGGAATTTTTTCCCCCAAGGTAATTCAGTCAGTCGCTGAGGCATGCTCTTTTCTATAATTGCTTCCCTGAATCATCAGCGTCCTTTTCAGAAGACGACAAGCAATCGCTAATCAACGGCAGCTTTGAGAAGACATCAGGTTAGCAGATGTGTCATCACGATCATATGTAAAGTGACCTTACATGCCTTGACTGCACTATGCTTTAATTTCCCCAGTGAATGTCATGCTCACCACTGCTCATCCATATCTAGTGTCTCATTAGCACGAAGGTCATGATTTCACCCTGCTGATCAGGGAGACCCTGACCTCTCAGAGTTGTGTCATTGTTATTTTCTATCTATAGTACAATCAGTTGGGTGCAGGGATGCGGGAAGTTATTCTGAGATTCTTTTTTTTTTTCTTAAGCAGCAGGCTGACTATCATGTTAAATAGCATTTCCCCATAATAAACTGCTGTACAATTTATATCAAGTATTTGTTGAGGAAACAATGGCATAGGAAATATCCATCCATCCATCTTATACCGCTTACTCCTTTTCAGGGTCACAGGGAACCTGGAGCCTATCCCAGGGAGCATCGGGCACAAGGTGTATCAGGAGCATCAGGACAGGGTGCCAGTCCATCACACACCCATTCATACACTACGGACCTTTTGGATAATCAGCCTACCATGCATGTCTTTGGACTGGGGGAGGAAACCGGAGTACCCGGAGGAAACCCCCGACGCACGGGGAGAACATGCAAACTCCACACACACATGGCCCCGGCGGGACTCGAACCCCGGAGATATCGTCCATAGGAGATAAAATAAAATAAAATAAAATAAAATAAAATAAAAATGTTGAGAAAATGGTAGCATGAACAGATCACATGCATGCACGAAAAAGAATAAAATACAAGCAAATCATGACATGTGAATAGATGTCATTCATGTTCAAAATAAATACAGTCAAATAAAAACTATTGAGAAAATCATGATGGATGACATTTACCAGAGCACAGCACATATAAAACTTTTGGCACCCCAGTCAGTCAAAAGCTCTTTTTTTATCATGAAGAAAAACATCACGCGTGTCTTCTAATTACTGACCATGCACAATTTATTGTTACTTGCTGAATAGAAACTTTCTGGACAAAAGTTTGGACCTCCTTCCAGTACCAAATGAAAGAGCAACACCACACTCTTTTGTCTTTTAGCTTGCTAACATCAGCTGTTTTGTGCTTCACTGCTATCATGCAGTGCTGTGTTTGTGAATCTCCAACCCAACTGCCCGGTCCCACAGATTGACTGCATTGATTTAGAAAGCACTACAGTGCCAAAAATATCGAAAACACAAGGTCTTATTGAAGGAGAAGGCTTCTCTGTTTTATAATCAATCAGCAAGCCACTTGTGCAGGTCAGCAGAGTGAGTGTACAAGCTATCTGTAAGGCTCTGTGTGCATTTCTGATCCAGATAACTCAGACAGTTAAAACAGCGGAAATGCTTCTCTGTTTCAATGCCTCGGACTCTCTTTTAAGTCATAGTCAAGTGACTACCTTCCGTAAGTACATCCTCCAAGAACAATAACAACTCTAATCATAAAAAATATTCGATATATAGCCCAAAACCCATAATACATACTATAGAGACTGTGTCTGTTCCCCGAGCTTTACAAAAACATAGGAAAACTCAGAAAGTCTGTTTTAGCAACTTAATTAACATAAAATTAGATCACAGTGACTATAAATCCAGCATCTCTAATCTGAAGTTAGGATTATTAAACATTAGATCTCTTGCGTCTAAAGCTCTTATTGTTAATGAAACTATTACTGATC
>JAFFST010047242.1:54939-67825 GCA_022414735.1 Noturus placidus | reverse complement strand
GGAGCGCCCTCGTTTCCAGAGTGGTGTGTGGAGATGGGGAGGGTTGCTGCCTTTGAGGAGGGGTCGAGCAGAAGGATGGGTTTTGGGAATATCTTCAGGAAGAAGTGGGGCAGTTATCTGGCGTTTTTGGGGGGCTCTCAAGGAGAGACAGTGGAGAGTATAACTTAGAGTTTATGGTGTTACCTGATTGTTGTGTTGTCCGTTCTTTTTTTTCTTTTTTTAATTGTGCGTATTTTTACTATTACTATTTGTTGTTGTTTTTTATTGTTATTTATTGTTATGACGTTGTTTTATTTATTTGTTTACTTTTTGATGTGTGAGTCTATGTTCTGTTGACCACAGGAGTGTTTTCGGGGGGGATAACAGGGCTCAAAAAAAAAAAAAAGTTTGATTCATGTTGTATGTTGTGTACTGGCTTGTGAATCAATAAAAAATGTTAATCACAAAAAAAAAACTGCTTGGTGGATTCAAGGACAAGGAGAGAGGAGGCTTTTGGACAAAGGGCGCACGGGTGCTTCCTGCTTCCGTGTAAAAATAGCAATCTTAAACTTACAGAAACAGTGGAAGCTTATAAAGCCTTGCATGCATGACAATTAAGATGCTGCGCTTTTTTTTTTCTGTTTATGCCACTAAAAAAATCAATCAGCTTGGAAAAATCAATAAACAAATTCACTAAAATAGAATTTGTTCTGGATTCCCCATGTCCTTGTGTCCTTTTCTTGCATCCTTTCTCCACTCCCTGAGAGGGAGGAGTTAAAAAGCGAGGCGAGGAACGGAAACAAGGAGGCGCGATTTAAGAAACGCAAAGCAGCTGACGATTTACCGTAACCGCAGTACACTTGGCAGACTGCAGAGGGCTCTACAAATTGTGGTTTTGAAATATGGCTGCATGCCCGCAAGAATAATTCGATTTTCCTAATGCTAAATTCCCTGGAAGCATCAAATGAACGAGATGCAAATGGTTTCCAGTGGCTTATATATGAAAATGCGCCAATAGAAATTTATTCATTTGCATAATTAGCGTTTGGAGGCGTAGTAGACGTTTAGGCCCACGCTCATGACTATATTTAAACTGCAATATGAGAACAGTCATCATCAGAGACCAATGAAATGTAAAACGATACCAGAAATCTTGGATTCTTGTTTGTGGTGCTTACCTTTAGGGGAGGAGCCAGTCAACACAAGGTCCTCATATCCTTGCTCCACCACACGGATGGTGAATTCAGGTGTGCTGTCCTTCTCGTCGATGGAGCACAGGTAGCGGCAGCGGCGGCTGGCATGGCGCATGCTCCAGTAGATCCGGCTGGCTTCATAGCCGATGGGGAAGATGGCAGCTGGCGAGTGGAAGGCTTCCATCTGCTGTGGCAGGAGCTGCCCGACTGAATGAAACACCAGGCTGCCCACACGGAAGGTGTGTTCCCGCTCGCCACACTGCATCATGCTGGCAATCTGGCGTGACTCGTCACGCTGCACAAAAACACGCCGGTACACGGTGAAGCACCGGAGCTCATGCTCCAGTACTCCAAATGTGGCGCCCCCAGCACTATTGCCCATACGGGGTTTGTGCAAGTGGCAAAGCATGGTCTTGTCCTTGAAGAAGGTACACTGAGCCTTGAGTGCACAGGTGAAGTGGTACGTGTTGGTGCAGCGTAGTCGATGGCAGCCGCTGGTCGCACCCGTGCGCTGACAGTAGGCACAGCGAATACTGAGGCCACGGCGCAGTGCCAGCTCCACATTGATGAGTGCGCCCGCCTGGGTCTCGTACACCTCGGTGGACCAGAGCGCGCAATTCAAGTGCACCCACAAATCTAGGTCCAGGTTTAGCAGTCGGGCCGGGCCGTCTGTGAGGCCATCACCCTCTTCGTGGCAGAAGCAGCAACGTCGTTGGTCTTTAGGCAGCGGCTCCGGCCGTAGTGACGCGTCCAGCTTCCTTAGCAGCTCTTCCAACTCATCCTCACTCTGCAGCTGTAGCTTTCCTCTGGGTACCACAATATGGATGCTCCACTTGCGCCAACGCAGCCCTTTCCAGCGCTTTGCAGAATGGTAGCGTGCTTCATCCGCTCCGTTGTGGACGGCCCGAGGCCGGGGCTTCAGTTTGACCGTGACCTTCAGGGCATCCGACTTGATCTCGGCTTTCTGTGTCTCAGAGAAGATGGATGGAAAACAGATGGGAGGGGTGGATGGCGGAGACTGCTTGGGCTGCATCTGGGCCAGGCAGTGTACGTCCAGTGAGGATATGTTGTGGCTGTATTGGTGCAGAACTTTGGGGGGGGATTTCTCTTCAGATTCAGTTACCACAGGTGCGTTCGGCTGAGAGAAGAGGACAGGTAAAGCTTGGCGTCAAGCCCCTCATTTAAGCACATTATAATTATTTTACGTAATTAGACCCCCTGGTTTTGTACCCAGTGAGATACAACATGGCTCACCTTGCTGTCTACAGGTCTATTCTGCATGATGGAGGAGTAGAGAACGAGACAGTTGCGGCTGCAGAAAACCGTGTTGCCCTCAGCCCAAAGCTGGCCCTCCTGTAGAGAGAACACATGTAAGCCCAGCCACCCCACATGCTCAAGAGAAGCTGAGAAATGGGACTGCGCCACTTCCCAATTTCCAACTAAAGTATTATTATGCTCTAAAAACATAGACATCAAAGGCTGTTTGATGTCACACCCTATAGTCATGCCAAAACCATTCTGAGGAATCATCAGAGGAACGCATGCATCATCGTCACCTGCTCGTTTGAATAACCACAATTTTTTTTGCAAATGAACCAGTTTGTGGATTCAGGCAACTCTCACACACAGGTAGCGTCAGTTAACCTGGGAATAGTAGCATAAAAGATTTTCATTTCCCACCGGGACTGGTTTAACATAATTTGATAGATAATTCTGTCTCCCAGAGAGGAGCTTTAACGCTAGAAAGAAGGATCGTTCGCTGAAGGCCTCCGGTCTGAAAGACTAATGGCGGCCATTTAGTTACCCAGGCTGCACAGAGCCATGAGAAAACAGCCGGGACCTCCGCTCGTGTTACACATATAATCTTTCAGGCCTTTGGGGAACGAGATGCTCCATGACTCAACTGGAGACTGGTAATACAGCCTGTACAGTGAGATCAGGTTTTCTGAATCGCTAAGCAGCCCCGGCCCCACTCAATAGGCTGAATGAGGGGTTATTAATCCAGCTCATCTCATCTCAACTCGATTTCATTTGTATAGCACTTTCAATAACAGACATTATCACAACACAGAAATCCAGGTATACGTAGATGAATAGTGCTTCAGTATATGCAGTGTTTCATCTGTTTGAACAGAACCCTGCTGTGTCCTCTCCCTCAGTAGGTGAGAACAAAGCAATCGCACTCGGGTGTGGTCCGAAACAACCAGTCTGAGCGAACGGGTCTCAATCTGCATCCGAGTGAACTCGAACACGGTATGACTGCGGTTTAAAAGTGAATCGACTGCAGGAAGTGAACGCACACGTCGAGTGTTTCGGGTTGCAGCGTATTTTTCGTTTTGTACAAGCTACTAAACGGCGCAAAAATGACAGCAACAGCTGCAGAAATGTCACGTGTACTGGAGATTTGAAAAAACACTGGATGCGCCACTCAAAGTGTTCGAAACTACCTATTTACATACAGTGATTACCGAGGAATTTATCGATCCTCGGCTCTGCGTTCTCTACGCTCGGGTTGTTTATGCGATTTCTGAACAACGAATACATTTTACACGTGCATTTGCAGCCTGACACACATGGCGTTGTTTTTCTTTGCCTCATTACAGTATGCGCAGTAAGAAAACGAACCAAAGCAAAAGGCAAACAAACCAAAAGTATGGATTTGACTCCGATTCGGAAGCCACAAACAAAGTGCCCTCGAAGGAGGAACCGATTTCTAAAAGGAATCGTTTCTCTTCTCGGTGAAACCAGACATAAGCCACACAGGTGTAGAAGAGTAAACAAAAACATCATGAAGTGTGTTGAAATGATACTCAAGAGTCCTGAGACGAGCACAGGACAGTATTCATGACTACAGCTGTAATGTGCAGGCGTGAGTAACAAAACCACATCGCTTGATTCCGATTTAAGACGACGTTGTTTGGCAAACACGGACAGGTGCAAGATGACGGACTTTCGCGCGTTACTCCACCTGGTTATCGCAGGGGTCTTTGGTGGACCTTCGGACTCCGTTTCCCAAAACCACCACTTTACACTGGGCGCACCACTGCAGTTTTCTCCCTGGGCTGCTTGTATCCATGTGGTATTCTGGTCTGATCGCTGCCGGACCTGGAACACAGCATGTCAGTGACATCTGTAAAAAATCTGCAGTTTGCTGAAATCCAGAGAAACCATTATATTAAAAAAAAAAAACACTACATGATGAAGCTGGGCCAATTTCCGAAGTAATGTGAGACAATTATCACTGGCTTTTGTTAACAGCTCAGGTCTCATGATCAATAATAATGTGTCTGGAGGGAAAAAAACCAGAAAGCCTTCTCTCAGGAACTTTAAATCCATTCACTTTATGGGAAAACACTTAATGATAATGACAACGTGTGTCAAAAAAAAAATAATAAAAGGAATAGACTTCGAGCCACTGTGAAGAAGTTAAGGTAAAAACCTGTGATTCATGCCACTCGAGAGGAACATTACAAACCTCATTCGAAGCAGTTAAACTCTGGGTTAAATCGCGATTATTGACTAACATGATCAATATCTGCAATTTCTCTTCACAGTCAGAAGCTGGTGCGAGTTCACTCACCGGCGCTGGCGTTCGGCGTGAAGTGCCGAGTCGGCGGCAACGTTCCCGGAGGTCTGGAGAACCTCACGCCAGACTGGGAGAACAGGGCGGCCTGGCGAGGGTCGAGTCCGTGCGGTGGAGGGACTTTGAGGCTCGCCAGCATGGCCAGGGAGTTGCGTGGCTCTGGATTCAGGGTACGAGACACCTCGTAGTTCACGGGTAGAGGGACGCAAAGCAAGTTGGATACCGCCGCCATCACTCCTTGAATGTTCTAGAGTACAAATAAACATGGGAGGTTGGTTTCCGGATGATCGGTTACCCCTGATGAACGGTTTCTAAAGCGCTTACCCAATACGAACAGTCTACGTACTGGAGAGTTTATAACCACCACAGATTTCTCTCACCATTAAAAGAAAAAATACATGCTACATTATTCACAATGCAGCGTGTGGTCTCGGCCCACGCCCGAGTGAACTCTCAAACCGCGAGAAAGCATGGACAGCAGTAATCTAATTACTGACCTTACTCTGATTAAGATAATAATGTGATTAAGGTGTTTACATGAGTCGCTTTTAGAATACTCCTGTCATGTTCCCGTTTCACATGTTATAGATCATAAATAGATTAACAGCCCGCGTCATTACATCACCGCGCCACGCCGTCCGACGTCCCTTCAGAATTTCACACATCAACATACAGTTCGTCTTTGTTAAGGTCCCGTATACAGTTTTGTAATTTTATGAAAGCTTCAAGTGTAGTTATTTGTCATGCTGTATATGCAAATAAACGATTGCATGAAGCCGTGGGCAGCGTCTCAAACCGCGTACTTACCGTCTATATAGTAGCTGAGATACATGTATTTCTCCTACTATATAGCAGGTAACTACACGGTTTGGGACGCAGTCGTGCTCTCTTGTTTACCGTCAAACGGTTGAGTTCTGCCGTGTGTGATCGTGTCTTGTCTCACAATGCGGTGAAAACTTCCATACGATGTTAATAGTGTGATTAAGGTGTGTACGTGTCTGTAATACACGTCGATAATGCGACTAAAACAGGAAATACTCCACACGTCTAAATTCCATTTGTGTTCACTTCGAGTATGACTTTATTCAGATTAACATCATCAATAATCTCTGTTTACATGCGAGTTTCTTAATCAGAGTATCGTCTGAATCGGATTCATATCAGATAATAGTCGTCCATGTAAATGTACTAAATGTTGCCGAATCGTAAATGATCAGAAGGTGGCAGGGTAACGTGTACTAGTTGGCCAATGCAAACTAAAAGTAATGTTTTTTTCATCCATCTTCAACCGCTTACTTTGAAAGATAGAAATGAAATCAAAACCATTTAAACAAAAAAAAAAAACCTGATTAAAACGACAAAAAAAAAAAAACCAACAACAAACTAGCAATATTTTTAAAAGGATGATAACCCTGATCTAGCGGTTTATTTCGCTCTGGCCGTGTGTTCTCCGTGTGCTCGGGTGATTTTATGTGTGTGTGACTTCTATGCACACTCGGTAAAAGTTTTACGTCGTCATACGTCTGTATGCATGTTTTTTTTTACTTTTCGGATGGCTGAATCGTGCTCAAGAAGCAGAGAACTAAAACGAATAAAACCTCGCTCTGACTCAGAGGACCGACTTCAGTATTCTTCTGAGCAACAAATGTGGATTGTTCTGAAATTCCCTAATTCTCTTCAGATGGTACGTCACAGTCATATGAGTGCAGTCTGTATGACGCGGCACTGGGAGGAGCTTCACACCTGTAGAAATTCATTCGTTCATTTTTAAAACTCTTACCTCCGCTGCCGCTCGATTGAGCGTGAGCGATACGGACATCAGACCGGCCTTGGAGCAGGACGAAGACTGGTCAAAATGGGAGCCGAAGAAATTGCTCTGGGGTTCCTTCTTCACCTCCCACCGCATGACTTCAGTGCCTGCAGCAAAGAGTCGCAGTCAGTGAGGAACAGAATGCGAGATGCGGTTTCAAATGTGGACAATAAACACACACACACACACACAATATTCCAAAGGAACACGATCAGGTACAATAAATAAATAAATAAATAAATAAAGAAACAGGTAAATAATCACAATGCATTTTAATTATGTTCAAACTCCGTTTAAGGTCTATATTCAGATGTTTATATGCTAAGCATGTGTTAGCACCCAGAGTTCCTTGCGAACTGAGCGTGCGCGTACATGTCGTTCGAGTGGATTTTCTGAATAACGTGTTTCACATGCGACAGATTTCTGATTAAATTGCAGCATTTACGTAATTAACAAATTGCCAAATGCCCGATATTGTACATGCGATGATATGGTAAAGAGACCTTTCCCGCTCGCAATGGGCAGCATTGGGATGGTAGGAGATGGTGCAGGTGATGGAGGCTCCTCCTTTACTAGAGACAGGTCTGGATATCTGCTAATCTCCATGCCAGCGACACTCTCCGGGGACGAGGAGGGGACGAAGCTGTCTGGGGTGTCCCGGTCACAATGGTCCTGGCCACTTTAAAAAAAAAAAAAAAAAAAAAAAAGAAATATATATTTTTTTAAACTTACAATGGTGGTGAGTGAGTAAAAAGTCCAAAAGAGAACAGGAGAAGAAAATAAAAACAGAGACGTGACCCTACAGCTGAATATTGTGTATTATAAGGCAGGCACTTGAGTCTTACCGGAGCTCCTCCTGATTGGTGTGTGGGGGTGTGGGCAAGGACGCAGGCACGTCAACAGACTTGGGTCCCTGAGAAATGTCCTGAGACAGGAGGTCGTCCTCTCTTTTCAACACGGTCGAGAGCTGCTTCGGTCCCAAGCTTTTGGACACTGAGAACAGCCGAGTGCAAAGCGTTTAAACTACGGGAATATTTCTTTTTCAAAATCTCAGCATGGCTGTACTTCTCAGAATAAGTGACTTTTGTCACTAAGGCAACTTTAGCGGACTACAGGAGCAATCGCAGATGATTCTCACGCACTATGACGAAGCTTTACGGAAAGCCTAGGAAAAAAACGTTTACGTAACGTTTTGGTGAAACTTGTTTAAAATTAGGCACAAAAACCCGAGCTTGACCAAAAATCATAGTGACACGTGATGGAATTTCTCCAGACGGTCGCTCTTACAACGTAACCCTTAGTTCTGAACAAATATTTTAATGACTACATGAATGACTGGTTATCAGTTTCTTTACCGTCGTGCCCACTTATAACAGCAGCCTTCCTGGCGAGCTCCTCTGCTGTGGCAAACCCATTCACCAGCTTCTGCCTCGCTACAGGAGGCGGCGTCGGAGGCAGAGACGCAGGGGGCGTTGGAGGATTGCTCAGGTTGTTTTGCTGCCCGGTGAAACAAAATGCAAAAAGACGCATTTATTTAATAAGCATTCAGTTCATCTAATCTTTCTTTTTTTTAAAAATAAAATAAAAATAAATAAATAAGTAAATAAATGAAAAAGATCTTGTAATCTGATCGTAGCAGCAGACCTTATAAATGAGCTGGGAGTAGTAGTCGGATGCCCCATCCAGTGACGCATTGCCAAAAGATCCGGACAGTCTGCTCTCTCCGTTCAGCTGCTGAACGCCGTACGGAGGGAAGTGGGCAAAGTTCACACCAATCAGGGGCTCCATGAGGGGCAACAGGGAGAGCTGCTGTAACGGGTAGAGGAGGGGGAAAACATGCAAGAAATGATTTGAAGAACCTAATAAAACCAATATAAAATATATCTCTTCAGGGCTTTAAATAAAACACATATAGAAACTCCGACCGGCAACAGCACAGGAAACTTCAGCAAAAATGGATGAAAGGGAAGTTAAGCGAAATACAACATGCATCATATTTTCAAAGCCTGGCTTGAAAAGCATAAATGTAGAATTAAAGTGTGGGGTGGGGGAGAGAGAGGGGTTGTGAATGCACATTATTTATCATATACAGCACAAGTGCATTCCTAACCAGCAGGGTGTAAAAGCACTCGTGTAATTTCAATCATTCTTAATGCAAGTGCACTGAATGTTTCATTTAAAACCCTGTTTAGGCCTTTCAAGAACTCCATCGAATGCCTTCTGCTCACACCTATCCATGCCAGCACTGCAATTAAGACTTAATGAAAGTAATTACTCCTTGAGATGACTAATTAAAGAGGCACATGTACAAGTGGGGGAGGGGGGATTGAAAAAAAAAAAAAAAAAAAGACCCATCAACATTCTGTATAATTTAAGACTCATTTAGCTTTAGGACATTTACACCTGTAATGCATTAAAGAGAATGGCCTTTAAGGAAAAACCTTGCTCTTAAATGATAGAAATGTATAGTTGGTGGAGTACACTGTGATTTTTGTTTCTCCATCACGCAGAAGGAATCCAACCCAGTGCACGTCTTTACCTGTTTGAGCTGCGACATCAGCGTATCATCGGTGGGATACAAGACCTGGCGATCCTCCTGCTCTTTCTTTCTTTTCTTCCAGCGAGACGGCGGTTTCTCAGCCCCCGTCTTTGGTGTTCTCTTATTGCGCTGCTTTTTCTTGCCTTGGTCTGGGAGAGAAGGCTCTAGAGGATCCAAATGACCAGCCAACTGGCTATTCGTGCCATCCTGTAGAGCACAGTGTGATTAACAACTATTCGTTAAATCGTTTGCTCATCCTAATATGATCCCATCTTCACCACTACACTCTGACAATCCATAGAGAATGAGTGATTTCCTTTATAATCACTTACTGTTATCTGCTTGATTTAAAATGTATGTATTTGGAACGATCAGCTTTTATGGTGCATTTCACTGTTTTAGAAGTGTTTATAGATTTGTTCTTACCAAACTCTCGGTAGAACTCATTTTGACAGAGCCCTTATTTACAGCCACTCCTTCTTCCTCTGATCGCAGGCCATCACTGGAGGTCTGGTGTGTATGGGGTGTGGTGGAAGCTGGTGGTGTGCCCTTGTTATTCAGCAGGTGTTTGAGAAGTTCATTTCCAGACTCGCCCTTGGTACTGTGTGCTGGACTTTGTCCAGTCATGCTTGGGGTCTCTTCGACCTTCACGATGCCTGCTGCCCCTGATCCCAACAACGCTTCAGTCCCCTGGCACTCGCTCATGTCCAGCTTCTCCTGCTTGATCTCTTGCAGTTCATCCAAGACTCCTTGCTCAGTCTCTGAGCCCATACTAGACTGGCGTCTGAGCAGACTCCCACTACCGGACAGCTGCCTCTCCAGCTCTGATGAAGCAGGCAGGCCGGACATTGAGCATAAGGAATTGGAGAGCTCAGAGGAGTCCTGGTCTCCCAGTAGGGCAGCACTGCGTGTGGGGGTGGAAGATGTGTCTGAAACGCATGGGGTCAGAGGAGCAGTGAGGTCCGAATGAGGTGTGGAAGGTGTTTTCACTGAATCTGCGTCGTCGTCTTTCTTCTTTTTCCGATTCCTCTTCTTCTTGCCTTTCTCCTCTGGGATGATGTTGGAGTATAATTGTATGAGAGACTGGCCTGAGTTAGGGTAATTAGGAGGCAGCAGTGTAGCTGACTCCATGCCAAACAGAGGGCCTTCGCCTCCGCCTTGGGGCATCGTCGATGGCCGAGGTTGACCTGGCATGAAATTGAGTCCATGCATCATTGGATTCTTTGGCCGGAAATTTGGCCCCATGTCCTGGCCTGGAAAAGCAGCACTCCCAGCTATGGGTCGTCGCTCTCCACCCTGCATGAAGGCTGGACCAGGGCCCCCAAAGTCTAGAGGTGTACTGCCCTGCTGGGGGAACATAGATCCCATCTGCTGTGGCTGCTGAGGTCTGGCAGGCTGCATGAATTCTTGGGGCAGGTCGGTACTGTAGAAGGGCATGTGGGCCAGGCTGTCTCGGTTAGCATCTGGATCCATGCCTGCACCATGTTGCTCCATCTCCAGCCGCTGAAGAGCCCTCTGTCTTTCTACCTCTTGCATCAGCTGCACCCGCTGTCTCTCCTGTTGCTCCCGTAGTCTCTCGCGGCGCTCCCGCTCCTGGAAGCCCTCACTGAACGGGTTATTATCATCGAACTTTACGTGCGGGGCAGTACCTCCAACCCCATGACCGACAGGCACACCGCCAGGCTGGCCAGGTGGCACCATGGCAGTTGGTGGCTGTGCCTGTGGTGGCTGGACAGGGTTGGCTGGTGGCATCTGAGAGGGCATGTGAGATGGTATTCTGGGTCCTCCAATTGGTCCAGGGGCACTTGGGTGCCAGCCAGGCATGTTAGGCATGCGGGTGGGGTTTGGCTGACCAGAACGTGATTGCATTGGACCCATCATTGGCTGGCCCATATGGAGTCCACCAGGCATCATGCCAGGGGGTTGGCCTGGCATAGCCTGCATCGGATTCATCATAGAGGTCTGCATACTGCGCTGTTCCTGCTTGACGCGGTACTCCTCAATAAGCTCAGCATGTTCCTTCTGCTGCTTGCGGATCTGTGGAGTTGGGGTAACAGAGAAATGGAGGTTGACTGAGCATAGAAAAATCAACATCCTGCATGAGCAAACTGGTGCAAACTAGATGAATGGACTGTAACTATGATTGCTCCAAGTATAAACAATATGAATTTTATTTTTTAATAAAGTGGATTTCTGCACAGGTATAACGTTCACAAACACCAGCTTCAACATTTATAAGTGTCTAGTAGCAGCACCTCACGGCTGTAGTGTTCAAACAAAATACACAACCCAGTTGCTCCTTCATCTAGCACTAGGACCACACCTTCCTCACTCAACCATCCCACTGCGCTTCCCAGTTTCAGAAGAACGTGTCAGGTCTTAGAAGTGCAGTGTAGACTTGCAAAGATGTGCCTCACTTTGGTACGAAGGCTGAAAATTTGCACGTCATGTCAAACAATAAATCCACCGCTCTCCAACATCTGTAGAGGTGAGATTTTGCACATTCTCTCAAAACAATGATGCTTTGAGCTGTAATGTGCAAACGGAACCCATGTGACCATGGAGCATAGTGTTTAGCTGGTGACTTTTCTACTTTCCAAACATTGTGAGCGACAAAGGATGCGATCTGGTGTCAACAAATGGCAGAAGGTTAAACTCACTCATCTGCGAGTGGAGCAGTTTAGAACCATCGGCCACGTTAATAATATGATCGAAATGGCGCGAGGAAAGGTTGTTTTTCTTTTCTTTTTAAATGTACAGGATAAAATACATGAAGTCAAAGAAGCACAACAGTGCATACGCTTATGCTCATCTGTCCATCTATAAGAGAACAAGGGCGCGAGTATGGATTTTACCTCAATTGTTAATTAACTATAAAAGAAAAAATACATAGAAACAAATCAATATATAAACCAGTAAATTCTGTATATCAGCATATATTCAGTATACATAATTTACTTGGCGCTGAGTGCTGGTCACGATAATTAAAAAAATAAATAAATAAATAAACGTTACAAATATACTCTGTGTAAAAAAATAAATCCAGTGAGCAAACTTAACTGGAAAAACATCCAACACTGCGCTAGCTACTCTACCTGTTCCAGCTGCTTCTGAACCACGCTCTGCTGTTCGGTCACATGTTTCAGCTGCTCCGCATCTTCCTCAGGGAACTCACGGCCTGCCTTTTTAGCTGTGCGCTGTTTTGCTGAGAGGGCCTTTTTGGACTTCCTGTGGGCCCCGATCTGATCTTCCAAAAACTTCTGCTGCAGTTGAAGAAGCTGCTGAGTATCCTGAAGCCACTCCTCATATTGTTTCTTTTGCGCATCATCTGAAAAAGGTGGTTACAAATATAATAAAAAAAAAAAAAAAAAAAAAAAAAAAAAAAAAAAAAAAAAAAAAAAAACACTGTTTTCACAAGGCGCCCCCAAAATAAACCGCTATCTGCTAACGTATAAAGACGAAAATCAGCAAGCACTTACTGACACACCCAGGTCCAAAATTAGGAGGGTTCGGCCTGGTCAGCTGTGGTACTAGCTTCCCATCCTAAACGCAAAGTGGTGTTAATGGTTTAGCCATATTACAAGTGAAAGCAT
This sequence comes from Noturus placidus, assembly GCA_022414735.1. Taxonomy (NCBI): domain Eukaryota; kingdom Metazoa; phylum Chordata; class Actinopteri; order Siluriformes; family Ictaluridae; genus Noturus; species Noturus placidus. The sequence goes on along the minus strand of JAFFST010047242.1, from coordinate 55,128 downwards.
AACAAATGCAGGCGTATGCATGTACCTGTCCAAAAGCAGGCTGAGGCAATCCGGGTGCATCTGGTCCATGTGTTCCGGGTACCTGTTGCATTCTGTTTCGAATAAGACAAACGTATGATGCAACACTGAGTTTTGAAATTAGTACCCTTTTAAAAATCTCAAAAAGTGTGTGTGTGTGTGTGGGGGGGG
>JAFFST010047242.1:39036-54847 GCA_022414735.1 Noturus placidus | reverse complement strand
AAAATGATATTTCTGTAAAGCTGCTTTGAGACAATGTACCATTGTAAAAAGCGCTATACAAATTGATAAATTAAAAAATTAATTTACAGAGTAATGAGGCTCATTTGGGAAGAAACGTCAATGCAGTAAATAACTGGGACTTGTAAAGTAAAACGGCTGTTTATTACACATTCGAGGCCACAAGTCTGCGTACAACTAGGCGAAACACATTCTAACTCGATTTCTCATGACTCCACACATTCCCATGTTACCACACACTTCATGTGTTAAGTCAATTAAGGTATCTACTTTATTTCCAGAAGCGGCCATTTTAATAGATGTATTTCAGATTATATTTACTATACAACACTTTCTTAGTATTTGAATTTGCATCAAACACTCGGGGTTGCCTTCCACAAGTTTATCACAACACTTTGGCAGAACTTTTGCCCATTCCTCCAGACAGAACTGGTGTAGCTCAGTCAGGTTTGTGGGGCTTCTTGCGTTCACATGCATGTTCGATCCACAAACGTTCTATGGGCTTTAGGATGTGCACTCCAACACTTTCACTTTATTGTCTTTAAGCTATTTTCCAGCCCCAACACCCCCACAACATGAGTCTGTCACCCCCATGATTCACAGCGGGGATGGTGTTGCGCTTCCATTAGCTCCTAACCATGACGGTTGGCCAATCAGAATCTTCTAAACGTCAATACATCAATTTCTGGAATTATGATGTTGTTAAGAAAATCTGAAATTAATCTGTTTCCAATCCATTGTTTTAAAATTGCGTCTCTCTGATGTAAACAAAGTAGGTGCCCTAGTAGACGTGCCAAAAAAACAAAAAGGTACGGTTACTTGAAACGTGACTGATTATCTTAGCCTAGGCGTATGTAAACTTCTGGCCTCAATTGTGCAGATTTTGTGAAGGGTTATTTACCTGGCTATGGGTGCCATGCTATTCTGTACCATCACTTTATTAATTCCTTTCAGGGCCACCATCTTGGCCTTCATGATTGGGTCTGTAATAGCATCAAAGTCTATACAAATACAATAAAAACAACAGTGAAGACAAAAACATTGCAGTTACTGGAATGTGCAACATTTAGACAGTTTAAACTTGATAATTTACTGCGTCTTGACTTGATCCAAGTTTAAAAAAATAAAATAGGTGTAAATGACACAAAATGCATTTGAAAGATTTCAGGTGGTGGTCTGAGACACTGTCTAGTCTTTCTAAGCAACATTTGAGAATTAAAACCCTTCTCAACAGATGAATTCTCCAGTTGGCACCTTTAAACACGGCATGAAAAAAAGTCACTTAAACCAACTTGTATATAAAGCAACAATAAAATGACTAACATTGAGGCTTTTGTTCTGATAAGCGAACACATAATCGGATTTCAGCCTGTCTGACCGGAGTCGCAGTTTACCATGTGAGTAAACGCATGTGGTTATAATGTTATCAGCATAAAATCCACATAAAAGACGCATAATGTGACACAGGTATAAATGGGGTCTTGCATTCCTTTGACTTTCATAGCACTGACTTATTAATGCATATTAATGAATGATCAACATTTAAACAGTAATAAAACCTTACCAATATTAGGGAAAAAGGGGTCAGTAGAGCGTTGGCGAATCATAGCCTGCATCTGCCTTTGTTGTTGCTGCTCCTGCCTCTCCTGATCCAACAGATCTTGCAGAAGGAGTGGTTGCTCATCTAACAGCAGTGGCCTGTTTCCCTGGCCCGGCTGTATTTTTTGCCCTTGTTGGCCGATGGACCCTTCTGGATACAGCACCTGCTGGGCCTGTGGATGGAGAGTGTGGATGGGCAGGTTTATATCCACTTGCTGGCCCGGTGAAGCTCCAAATCCTTGGACTGGAATCTGCTGACTGCCAACTGGCAATGTATTTGGGTTTCCTAGTGGTGCTCCATGAGAGAGTGACGCATCCATTCTGTGCCCTACCGTCATTGCAGGGTTCATCCCGTGGTCTTTCCTTTGACCCTGCAAAATCATGCCCATGTTGGGCTGAAGTTCAGGACCATGGTTAGCCTGGACAAGATTACCCTGGTGAGGGGGTGCTACAGGGCCGATCCCAGAGTCATCAACTTTCTCTTTGATTAAAAGGCTTGAGAGCACTGGAGCAGAACCAGAAGGGACCCCTGCACTTGATAAACCAATCTCTTGAGGTGATCCCTCAAAGAGGCTGGACATTTCTCCTTGGCTATTTTTACTCTCTAGAGACCTGTTGTCATCAACAGACTGGTCCTCACTGATGACTGAATTCTGTTGAACCTCTGTTTTTATAGTACGTGTTGTCAAGAGACCATCAGTGCTTTCCACTTCTAGGTTCTCTTCTTGTTTGCCATGAGAACATCGCTCACCATCCTCTGATTTATTCACAGTTTGAGGAGATTTCTTCTCATAGAGGACCTTCTGAAGGACAGAGGTTTCACCATGATCATCCTCTATGGGGTCACTCAGATCTAGCTCCTCATTAAACATATCCTTCTTGTCCTCAAGGTTCAGCTCAGGATCAGCATAAGCAAGGAGGTCGAATTTCCCAGATTCAATGAAATCGTCAAGGTGAAGGTCATTTGTTTCCAAGTCTATATCCTTACCATCATCTGCATCAAGGTTTAAGTTTTCCAAATCATCATCAACCAAATCTTTGACCTCTACATCCTCAAGGTCCTTCACTGCTGAGTCATCTGCATCTAACTTCTCTATTCCATCACCACAAGGCAGTGGGATATCTTCTGTTGGACCATGGACTGTTCCAGCTAGAAGTGTTGTCTGGGTAGAATTAAGTGCTTCGCCACTAACTGAACGAGTGATTGTGGTTGACAGTGGAGGATGCTGTGGAGCAGTATTCTCTGGCATGTTTGGTTGCTGATGCAAATTCTCTATGCTTGCTGACATTTGCAGGTGCCCAACAGATCCTTGCTGGGGTTGACCAATCATTGGAGTCAAAAGCCGTGAGCCCTGGGTCCCAGGAAAGGCCATATGTTGCCCTCCCATTAAGCTGGTTGAAGATCTTTGAGAATGATTTGGATGGTCCATGATGTTGGGTGGCAGAAATGGTAGTCTGACTCTATTCTCTGGTGCCCTATGTCGAAGCTCAATAAAAGGCTGGCCCATTATGTTGTGTGGCTGCACTGGAAGCCCACGTGGTAGAAAGTGTTGTGGAAGGCCCATTTGAGGATTGCCCATCATCGATCTACCTAGATCGACTGACAGAGACCTTCTCATCTGTGGTGGTACATTATCAACCACTGGTCCGCCTTGCATCTGGTGGGGTGGCCGGAGGAATGACTCCTGACCAGCTACACCAGATGTAAATGCAAACCTGCAAAAAACAAAAAAGAACAAAAACAAAATTCAGAGAAGTGTAAGATAAAATGATGCCCAAAACTATCTACTTCATTTAAGAGAAGAAACGCCTCACCTAGACCCTTGTGGTCTCATGACCATATTGCTCATATCACTGGAAAACTGAGGCCGCAGGCAAGGAGTCTCATCGGGGAATGGCACTCGATCACCATGGAAAGGTCCAGGAAATCTCTGACCTCCGTGCATTGGTGAAGCTCTCACAGTGCCAGGATATGGGGGTGGGGGGCGACCTAAAAATACATCACTTGGTTGTACAGAATCTTCCTGCGACCAGTGCAATAAAGTGCTAGGTGTAGGAGTTCCAGTAGCCTCTTGAAGTCCTTTTTCCTGTCTGATAGCACTCTTTTGCTGTTGCTGTTTCAGGATCAGCTGGCGTAATCTCTGACGCTAAGAAAAGGACAAAAACATAATGAGAAAACCGCTCAAATTAGCTTCAAAGAGCTAAAGAAAATTGTTTATTCATAAGATTTTACCTGTTTAAGTTTTTCCTCTGTATCCCCTTGTAGTGGTTGCATTGGGTTCTGAGCATCAGACGGGCTGCTTGTAGTTGGATGGAGCCTTTCACCTGACTGTGAACATGAGGTCATAGGTACTTGCTCAAAAGGGTCATGTATAGGGGTTTGATTAGACTGTGGCAAGAAGTTTTCATCTGACATCCCAAGGTGTTTGGGGGTTTGAGAACCTGGGCCTGCTGGATGAGCAAATGAATCAGTCATCCTGTTTTGAACATGATGACTAAAAGGATCTGACGTATGAACCATAGGGCTTGGCCTTGGGGTTCCAGGAGGTTGAGCATATGGGTCACTGAGAACTGGCCTCGGTGTTCCAGGTGGTTGATCATACGGATCTGATTTGGTGGGCCGAGGTGTTCCAGCAGCCTGTGTGTATGCTTCTGCATTTCTCTGATTACCTGGGGATTTAGAGTACCTTTCTCCTGCTGCTGGTCTTGGAGTACCTGGCATTTGTGCATATGGATCCATAGTGTGAGATGGAGACTGCCTGCAGCTAGATGACTGTGCCTGAGAAAACTGTTCTATAGGTCGAGGTGTAGAAGGAGGCACTGAAAACGGATCAGAATGCGGCCTTGGGGTACCAGGAGGCTGGGAACAGGGATCATGAGGTCGGGGAGTACCAGGAGACTGAGAATAGGGATCAGTCATTTGTGAAGAGTACTCTGGTCTAGGTGTAGATGGTGCCTGTGCATATGGATCCCTTTGAGGATGTCTGGTCATTAGCATAGGTTGTGCAAAGTGACCTCCTGAAGCCTGACGCATCATTCTGCCATCAGTGTTGAAAGCATCTCCCATTGATGGATGAGGAGTTAGAGGTTGATGCGCATAAGGATCAGTTTGCTGACCCTGAGTAAAGCCATCTGATGGTCCACGCCTCATGCTTAGTTGTCCTGTACTGAAAGAGTCTTGGGGAGGATGTGAGGGACGCATGGGAGTTTTAAAAAGTGGCACAGAACCGGCTTCATTACTTCCAGGAATAGGTGTTAGCAGTGGCCGTGAGTAAGGGTCTGATAGAACAACACGTGGAGGCATTCGCTGGTATGCCTCTAATCTCTGGTTAGGCCTGGTGAAATCTCCAGATGTAGTATTAGCCAACATGTATCTACCCTGTTGTTGCTGAAGATGCAGCTGCTGCTCTGATACAGATCCAGGCCTGGGGGGTCCTAGGGGTTTCAGAAATTGGTCTGTTGGCCTGGGAGTGTCTGGTGGTTTTGAATACACGTCAGCATTCGCAGATGTTGGTGAACCAAAGGACTCGTGGACTGGAGAGGGCCTGCCCCTTTCCTGCATGTCAGATACTGAGCATCTATGAGGTGTACTTGATCCCGATGGTGAGGGTCGAGGAGTACCTGCCATTTTAGCATATGGATCCCAAGGAGAAGATGGACGGGAGCCTGATGAACCTGGAGAAAACATCTGAGGAGACTGAGGCTGAGAGGATGACCCCTGGGGGTACTGGGTATCCTGGGTGGGAGTTTTTGCTGCTGATGATGGGGGTGGCAGTTGGGGACGCAAAAATACATCATCTGAAGATGAGCTTGAGGTTGGTGTCCCAGGAAGTTGGGGCCTCACAAAGGTATCCTTGATTGTCGTGAGCTGTAGAGGGGATGTGCTGCCTCCGTTGGTGGGCTGAGGTGTCATGGGACTTTTACTCCCACTGTTAGAGGTATCTCCACTTGACTGGCCACTGAAATGTTGCTGCTGCTGTTGTTGCTGTTGAAGTAGCTGCTGTTCATTTTTAACCTGCTCAAGCTTCTGAGTGGCTTCAATCTTCGCCTGCTGTTTGCTCTTTTGTCTCATTTGCTGCCATGGAAACCAGAAAGTAAATGAAACACTTCAGTTGATGAAGCAATTAGACTGAATTTAAATTAAAAAATTTTTATCTAATGACAAAAATGCTCTTCCCCTCATTCCTTAAATAAGTTTTGAGCATTTAAAATGAATTGTTAAAACATGCAGCTGAAAATGTTAATGTGTATAACAATATCACGATGACAATTTTTTTTTTTTTTAGGCCAATACCTATGCTTCGGGTCAAGGGAAAATATACCAGTATAAAAAACAAACAAACAAACAAACAAAAAATAAACTTTTCCCTCTACAACTCAACCTTCTGCATTGTTTCCTGCATCTTGTAAATTTGTCTTTATTGCTTTTTTGGCAGATGAATGCCAAAACTGTGCCTCGATTTGGGATCTTACCAGAGATTTTTTTCCACATCCTGCAGCTATAGATGCTTGGTTGGAATGTCCAAAAAGGACGTCTTTATTTGTTGATTTTATGGCTTTGCTTTTTGGGACCTTTTCCTGCTCCTTCTTAAGGGGTCCCAACATCTGATTTAACTCTCCCTTTTAAATGCAAATTAAGAATTAGTAGACTGTATGGCAATTCCAAATGTAAAGAAAGAAATAGCCACTTAACCATGCATTTACATAATATTGCGCTACAGGCCATGTTGGCTTGACAGAAAATACCCATCATGCACAGTTGAGGTAACCCTGCAGAAAACTTTTAAAATAGGGGAAATGATTTCTCAGCATTCAGAACTACAGGCAATTTCATTTTAGGCGTATTACCCAGATAGCATGTTAATCTAAAACAGCAACCAATTTAGTACTCTTGCTGATTAAAAAAAAAATAAATAAATAAATAATAAATAAAAATTTATTTTTCCTCTAACTGCTGTCTGGATTCAATTGACCTAGACATGAACTTTGCTCTAAATCCATGTGACAACCTCTCTTGTCCTGATCTTTAGTGAGATGGTGATTTAATGATGTTAGTTAAACGGCAAATCCACATGAAGGTCAATTAAGGTTAGGGTGATGGTGCTGATCAGAATTCATAAACCCAGAGCCTTGATCAATGGGTACGAAACCCAGCTTAGCACGACATTATTAAAAAGGAAAATAAAAAGAAATCCCAGGGCTGTCAATCACCTGTCTGAATTTCCACTCCTGCTCATGTTCAGACTCCTTTTGTTTGAGGGGGTCTTTGAAGAGCTGCTCAGTGTCCATGGACATGCTTGGGTCGAAATGGTCAGGAGCCTGCTGCTGCTGTTGTCTCTTCAGTGTGTCATTAGACAGCTGAACTTTATTTATGCGAAGGGTTGCTCGGTTATCCCGAGCCATTTGCTAGAAGGCAGAAGGGGGAAAAAAAAAAAAAACACAACTATGATTTCTTTCAAGGTTCACAAACGTCAATCGGATCAAAGTTCTAAAACGATGGTAGATCTTACCACGTACGGAGCTCGTTCCTGAGAACTAGCTTTTCTCCACAGTTTGGCAATCTGCTTTACCCTAGTCGACCAATCTATGGATACAATTCAAACAATCAGTCTCTGGACATGATCTCCAACCAGACGGACATTGTAGCGAAACAGGTACGCACCTGGAAATTCTTCTCTCAGGTTGGGAAAATTGACGTTCGTGTAGAGCACAGGTGCCACAGTGGCCATGTCTCCGAGGGTCTCCTCTTTCTCCCACTTTAGTGTACTCCTCTGGGCGTTGGACATGACATCGGTTTCTGGCTCTGCAGGAGGAGCTGGACCAGGCATAGGGACAGCAGCACTCCAGGGACCCACCATATCACTCCCCATCTGGCTGAACTTCTTCTCCCTGAAGAACGTGATCAAACGGTCACGTTGACTTTTCAAAGAAAGACAAACTCCTGAATTATCTTTTATGACCAGACTCCACTGAAGTGTTTCTCAAAAGATAAAGATATGCCGGTTCTAGGCAAGGAATAACCCTCATCTGTTAGAGAAAATTCATCCACCTCATCAGATTTGAGAATTAAACAGCGGTGTGCTGTAATGTGTCTTACCTCATGCTTTCGGGAAAAGGCATTCGGTGAATGGGAGAAAAAGAGCTAGAAATGCCAGCTCCGGACATCATGGGATTTGTGGGAAAGACGGGGTTTGGACCCATCATACCATTCATAACAGGCATGCGAGGGAACATCGCATTATCACCTGAAACTGAAACCAAGAAGATTTACTTGCTTCAACAAACCACAGTGAAGTGTGTAGTAATACTTTTTCCCTTCTAGTCATAAGCACACAGAGCAGAGATGAAAAGATACCTGGTCCTTGTTGTGGCACCGTCATGACTGGCACATTAGAGACGGTGTTGGGAGGCCGTGCTAGTTGAGATGACTGATTGGTGCTTGGGCTCAACACTGCTGTAAACAAGTCTTCCACATCTTTCCCTTCTAGTTCTAAATAAAGACAGAGGGTCTAGTTAACATTCCAGGCCACCAACATGCATACCATAGTGTGCACAATAACGATAACAATACATGACGACTAACTCTTTGCCACGCATGTATAAATATCTGTAAAAGCAATCGAAAGAAACAGCCATGTCGGATTAGTGACACTTCTGGGGGTCTTACTAAGGTAAGTCACCAAGTTCCTAGAAGAGGCACAGCCTACATACATTGTACATGTGTCATGTGACCCAGTAATGCTCAAGTGCTAATAAAACAGGTCAAAACAATCAGTTCTGCACCAAGATGCGCTGTCGTAAGCGTAGATTCCTGTTTTTTTTTGTATTATGAGCATGCATGCATGCATGGTGAAGACACGGCCTGGTTAGACTGCCCAAATATTACTACAGTACAATGATAATGAGACATACATACCTGGAATCTGGAGCTTGCTGAGAATAGCCCCTACAAATCAAACACAAACATCAGATTACATGGAAATGTATTCAAGCACTGTGTAAAAGCCAGTTTAGATTCCTTAGTTAGGAAGCTTGTCTTCTAAGCAACACATCACGGGGGTAAGGTTTAGAGAAAGATGGAAGGAGGAAGTTGTGATTAATTGTAGGGATTAGTGGAGTTATGGGCAGATGGGAAACCGCTATGGGTACACTGGGGAGCCACTCGCATTAGTGAGTGACAAACCGACCGGTTAATGTGGAGGAGGATGTAGGTATTGCTTGAAAGTCGGCAGTCTTAATCTACAACTACTGCAGGCATCGGGAAACACATGAATGTTCCAGACTCGCGTTTATTAGTCAGCATACTAATCGGAGATCCTCACCATCAGTCACCATCTTGTCCAGTTCAGGGCTGAGAATCACATCAAGATGTTCTTCCTGTAGTTGTCGAGGTCCACGGGCAGGAACAGGCTGAGGTGGGCCTGAGGGGTCATCACTAATGGTGCCAATATCCAAACCAGCTGGGGCAAGAAAGGGGTATTGCGTTCTCATTAGATTCATACAGAGACAAGGACATTTCCTTAATATTCAAACCCAGGAGAAAAGGAGGGGGAAGAAAAAAAAAAAATCTTAGAGCTGTCAAACTAGGAAGGCAAAAATCAGCATTGACAACCAATTTATTTCCTACCGCGTCTGAGTGCTCAGACAGAGAAATAGAACGGGGAAAAGGAAAAGCGCGTGAGGACCAATCTTTCTTGTCATGGTAAAATAATTTTTCTACACGCTTATGTTTCTTCCCCCATCTCCCTTCCCTCCCCTTAACTCAATTTTCTGTGAATAACAGGGACCTAATTTGTGTTGCCTGCCAACCAAGTGTGAGGAGAAAAACCGAGGGGGGGGGGGGATCCTGCCATATTAAAAGAGAGGAGGACATTATCAATAAAGAATAATATGCAATTGCAGTGATTAATCCTGAAAAGGCAGAGAGTGGCTTCGGCAAATCGTGGAAAGATTGTTCTATTCGGTTACTGAACGAAAAATTTACATATACATATATATATATATATTTATATTTATATATATATATATATATATTCATTTAAAATGAACCCAATGTTCTTTCCTCAAGGTTGAGCTCATTCTTTCCCCCCCAGGCCATGAAAGTTTCGTATGTTTGGTGACGTATGGATGCTGAAATGATCCCTGGTAGTCTGGGGCTCGCTCGCTTCAAGTGAACCCTGGTGTGAGTCTGGTGCTTTCAGATGGGGACAATGTTATTACGGTCAGCAGAGGAGATGGAACACCTTACTGATATATAAAGTCAGACTTTTAAAGGACTGGAGATCTGGAATTAGACCAGCTTTGTGGTGCGAGTGCAGGGAAAATCTCCTAGTGTGAAGGTATCCATGCGTGACGACACGACACACGTCCACAATGAGATGTTCAACACTTGTGTTGGAATCAAAACGTATAAATAAATAAATAAATAAATAAATAAATAAATAAGTAAAACAGCAATCGGATGAAACCTGAGAGCAGCAAATGTGACGTATGGAATTGCGCAACTGCTGTTATGAGCCCCGTCCCTAAAACGCTCCTAGAATTGGTCCTGGACGCGAGTTAAACGATTCGAGACACTGCTCTCCTCGACATCCTGTCTATCTGCTCAGTCAGGCCATTACTCCAGCGGCAAGCACGTGTCTTCGCCAACTAATGGCATTGTGTACGTGTAGTTAAACCCACACCTGACCTTTCCTTTTCCACACTTTCACTGCGGTTAGCACTCAGAGAGAAATTAATTATGAAGCCGTCACAGTAAGTGCAGGCTTCACTTAGTTAATCTACCTTTGCCACGTCTCGCTAAAAACATAAACATACAGACGTGATGAGGTGAGACTGTCAACCCCGACATCAATCCAATTCTCACATCAGCTTCAGAGTAGAGCTGCATGCAATTTCATCTCTTAAGTGGTTAGTGAAAAGAAAAAAAAAAGAAAGAGAGAAAGAAAGCCAGAGCACAGAAGAGTGTGAGTGATTGAGTGCGTATGTCTATATGAAAGGGCAAGGGATGAGGCATGCGGAGCTCGAGAGAACCAGAGAGTGAAAGGGCCGTGCTTAGTGGCCTCGGGGGTGAGAAAATAAGACAACTCTACTCTTACAACCAAAGCTGCTCTACTACCAAGCTCTTACCGAACGGAGAGGGGGGGCTGTCCACCTGGAAAGGGCATAAATCAAGACCTACAGGAACCCAAACCAGACAAAACCAAAAGCGTTAAAATCTAAATAAAACACAGCAAAGCCAAAACAAAGATGATGCACAGAATGAAAGCAAACCAAGAACATGAGAACAAAAGTGTGTGAACAATGTGAGAAGAAACTCAAAAGAGAATGCTGCAAAAAAGCTTTCGAGCTTTCCGTCAAAAGGTTTTGGGTTAGTGAGAGCATTTGCAGAAAGGGACAGAGCCAGGAGGCTTAGCCAGGGGCCACACTGGGGATGGGGCTCTACCTGAATCATGGCCTGCATCCGACAGCATCCCGAGGAGATCGTCGTCTGAATGGAGAACCAACTCGGTTAAGGGATCCTGTGCACTGGCTGAAGATTGAGAAAACAGGGGGTTTCTGAGCCCAAGAGCATCTTGGTAGCTTACAATAAAACAGACCACCTCACTATACCTCGGAAAACGTACTGAACTGTTAGGGGTGTAACGATACACTCCGGGCAGGAGTCGATTCAATTCACGATACTGCATTCGTCAATATTTTAACGGAATCTGAATGAAGGAACAATGACTCCTTGTTTATTTCGGAATTATAAAGAAAGCAAAACAAGAGCTTTTTTGTCTCCGGCAAAGCGAAATAAATTGAAATGGCTACAAACAGAGGTTTGATATTGTGAAGAAAATGTACTAGAAGGTTCACCATTCCTTAATAATAATAATAATAATACATTTAGAAATTCTCCAGAAAATTTTGATTGGATAAACAAAATGACTTTGAAAGTGATCGACTGAAGCATAACGAGCTCCGCAGCAGAAATCGAGCTCCAAAGGCGGCTAAAATGCCCGATTACCCCAGCGTCTTTCTCAGGCACGGTAGATCAGGGCGGCTGTGTCTCAGTCGGTAGAGCGGGTTGTCCACTAATCCACTAATCGTAGGGTTGGTGGTTTGAATCCCGGCCCGGGTGATCCCATGCCGAAGTGTCCTTGGGCAAGACACTGAACCCTAAGTTGCCCCCGATGGCAAGCTAGCACCTTGCATGCAGCTCTGCTACCATTGGTGTGTGAGTGTGTCTCATTTGTAAGTCGCTTTGGATAAAAGCATCTGCTAAATGAATAAATGTAATGTAATGTAAGAACTTATTTTTCCCACCAAATTGTTGAGGCCCCCCTGGCGGACCCCAAGGTGGCCGCGGCCCCCACTTCGAAAATCACTGTTTTAAGACAGTTACTCGTCGCACTGTCTGAGATCCAAATCCAGATTCTGTAACAGTTTTACATGTCCGATCATACGACCAAGATCCTCTAACGATAGACTTCTGCTTACATCATCGATCAGAAAGATCCGGGCTCTGATAAACACGAGCGTTTTTCAACGTGAGCTTGAGGTAGCAAGGATAGCATGTTTTTGTTTAGGTTTCGCCGTCACTGTATTTGAAGGATCATGGCGTCATCCTGTGCCGTCCTCCTATTGGTGCGTTTTAGTACTGAGATTAAAAAAAAAAAAAAAAAAAAAAAGATTTCACACTGCCAGGAGCATGTTTGGTCGTTTGCGCTGGCAGTAAATCAGCCGCCCGTGAGCGTGTGGCGAGATCCATGATCAGAACGCCGCTCTCAACTCTTCATTAGCGAAAGCGGGTCAAAAATCGTACAGTGTAAACCCGGTTCGAGCCATGAATTTGTACGGCATTGCTTGAACTTTTGTTCACTTTCTTTTAAGTTGTATCAAATCTGTTTGTCTGATCATAATCACGACTGTCGTTTCTTTCAGATATTTTATTCCCCTTTTTCCATCTTAAGTTTAATTGTACAGCTTTTGATTTAACATGATGTTTATCTTTATTTCGCATTATGCTTCATTTTACGTTCAGTAGGGGTGTGACCACACATCGTGACGTGATGCATCGACATCAATGCAATCGCACCGTTCGAACGCTCGCCGTCCCAATCCGCACAACACGTAGAGTTAAAACATACAGCGCGTACGCTGGTCACATGATCACGGTCTTTCGTGGAGAGCCTGCGCGATGGTCTGCATTTGTGATTTGAATGTCAATTGTAAAAAGCACTGTACAAATAAAACTGAATTGAACGATAGGTCCAGAATGCAGCGACTGACCACGCGTTGTATGCGTTACACGACCACGTTATGATGATTAAACACTTCGGCATGGGATCACCCGGGCCGGGATTCAAACCACCAACCCTACGATTAGTGGATTAGTGGACAACCCGCTCTACCGACTGAGCCACAGCCGCCAAGTTCTCACTCTCAGACACACACACACACACACACACAATTCCTAATGTAATGTAAATATGTAAGATGTAATTATTAATAAAAAGGGGGATATATTCAGAAGTCTGTATTTTTAATGTGTTTTAAAGACATCTTGCAAAGGGGGCCTCAGTCACATGTTAATGCCATTTAGGGGCCTTGTCCTGGAAAAGTTTGTGAACCCCTGTCTTAAAAGACCGCTGAAGTCACACAGTGTAAAACCAGCTTAAGAAAAAGAAAAAGAAAGAAAGAGAAAGAGAGAGAGGTAAAATAAAAGATCTGCAGAATACATGTATGTGATGGTTAAAGAATCGCCGCGGCGGTCTGTGCATCTCCTCGGACAAACAAACCCAACTAAAAGCGTTTTCTCCCCAATGAGCACGAGCAACGCTTTCAAAACACAGGCCTTTGATTACTGGGGCTTTTATCCTGTCCATAGTGGCCAGACGGGGGAACTCTGCGAACTCGGATGAGAGCAGCTAAATTGGGTTTTAAGTGCAGCGTCGGCCTGGCTAGCACTGAGGGCTCCGAGATGAGTGCTGGGCTGTGGGGCAGGATTTAAATGAAGCATGACGGAACTGAGGATGAGGAGGAACAGCGGACAATGAGTCGACTGAAATCAGCCTATTCTTGAATTGCCTTCAAGAATGTACTTGTTAAGGATCAAAGAGGACAGGCGGAAAAAAAAAAAACAAGGTCCAAAGTTGCATCATTCACCCCCCCCGTCAAAAAATACAAACAAAAGCACGCCCTCGTGCCGTGTGCTCGGAGATAAAATAGCGTGCTTTAGCTTTTGGCTGTGTTGTGGGAGAGAGAAGAAAAATATGAACTGATAAAGCGCATTATCCTTCCCGACAGACTTCAGAGGAGCCCACAGCAGGAACAACAGGAGCTCATGTGGCAGCATTTGGGCAGGAAAGATAGATTATTTCCCAAATGATGGAGGACTATTCACAAAGTATATACACTCAAGTATGGTTTTGAGTGCATCAAAGAAAAGGCAGAACGGAAGAAATTAGAGAGAAAAAAAAGACATATGTACAGTGCGCTCCATTAATATTGGCACCCTCGGGAAATATGAGAAAGAGGGCTGTGAAAAATTGTTTTTATTGTTGAACCTTTTGATATTTTGTTCAAAAGATTCACAGAAATACTTTGGATATTAAACAACTGCAAATAAAACAGGTTTATCAAAAAAAATACCATCTTTGTTAAATATAGGTGTGGAACAATTATTGGCACCCTTTTTGTGCTAGTTCTCCGAGATAACAGCTCTGAGTCTTCTCCTATAACGCCTGATGAGGTTGGAGAATACATGGTGAGGGATCTGAGAACGTTCCTCCATAGAGAACCTCTCCAGATCCGTCACATTTCGAGGTCCACGCTGGTGGACTCTCCTCTTCAGTTCACTCCACAGGTTGTCTATGGGGTTCGGGTCAGGGGACTGGGATGGTCATGATCTTGATGTTGTGGTCAGTAAACCATTTCTGTGTTGATTTTGATGATGTTTTGGATCATTATCGTGCTGGAAGATCCAACCACCGTTCGAGTTTGTTTTTGCATGAGAGGTTTTCCCTGAAACCCTTCCAAACACCTCGTGGTGATGTCGGAGACTTCAGATTGTAGTTTTGGAGACGTTCTGACCCCAAGACGTGACTAACTTCTGTAATTCTCCAGCTGTGATCCTTGGAGATGTTTTATCCACTCGACCCGTCCTCTTCAGTGTGCTGAGACGATACAGACACACGTCCAAATTCCAGCTCGAATTCAGAACATTTCCAGTTGACTAGAACTTCTTAATTATTGCCCTGATGGAGGAAATGGGCGTTTTCAATGCTTCTGCTATTTTCTCATAGCCACGCCCCTTTCTGTGAAACTTACCCATTGTTATGAATGACTAAGGCTACCTGGACTACTGTATGTGTTACGTCATATTTATACTCCTGTGAAACAGGAAGTCATGGTTGAACAATTTCCTGTTCCTAGTCACCCAGGTGTACTAAAAAAATTTAAATATCAATGGGAATATACTTCACATATTTTTCTCAGATGAATTTATAGGGGTGTCAATAATTGTTACACACCTATATTTAACAAAGATTTTTTTGATACACCTGTGTCGTGTGTGCAATTGTGTGATTTCCACGAGAGCAGAGTGATTGTGTGAATTTTTTGAACAAATGATTAACAATAAAAACAATTCTTCACAGGCTTTTTTGCTCATATTTACCAAGGGTGCCAATATTAGTGGAGGACACTATATATGTCTATCTATTCATCCATCTATATATATATATACAGTGGTGTGAAAAAGTGTTTGCCCCTTCCTCATTTCCTGTTCCTTTGCATGTTTGTCACACTTAAGTGTTTCGGAACATCAAACCAATTTAAACAATAGTCAAGGACAACACAAGTAAACACAAAATGCAATTTGTAAATGAAGGTGTTTATTATTAAAGGTGAAAAAAAATCCAAACCATCATGGCCCTGTGTGAAAAAGTGATTGCCCCCCTTACTATAACTGTGGTTGTCCACACCTGAGTTCAATTTCTCTAGCCACACCCAGGCCTGATTATTGCCACACCTGTTCACAATCAAGGTATCACTTAAATAGGAGCTGCTTGACACAGTAAGGTCCACCAAAAGATCCTTAAAAGCTACACATCATGCCGAGACCCAAAGAAATTCAGGAACAATTGAGAAAGTAATTGAGATCTATCAGTCTGGAAAGGGTTATAAAGCCATTTCCAAAGCTTTGGGA
>JAFFST010047242.1:25824-38470 GCA_022414735.1 Noturus placidus | reverse complement strand
TTTTCACCTTTAATAATGAACACCTTCATTTACAAATTGCATTTTGTGTTTACTTGTGTTGTCCTTGACTATTGTTTAAATTGGTTTGATGTTCCGAAACACTTAAGTGTGACAAACATGTAAAGGAACAGGAAATGAGGAAGGGGGTAAACACTTTTTCACACCACTGTATATATATATATATATATGTGTGTGTGTGTGTGTGAGAGACAGAGAGAGACAGAGAGAGACAGAGAGAGACAGAGAGACAGAGAGAGAGAGACAAAGAGAGAGAGACAGAGAAAGAGAGACAGAGAGAGAGAGACAGAGAGAGACAGACAGAGAGTAAGCATGGATGAACATACGCAGAGTCACAGCTTTTCTGGAACTGGGAGTGGCTGCGGCACTGAGGAGTGGATCTGAAGAGGGATCCAGGAAGCTGGAGTTGGCGCTGGGTGGTTTGCTATCTCCGTGTCCCATCTCCTCCTCTACTGGCCCCGTCTCCAATGCCTGCGTACACTGTTTACTCTTATCCAGGAGTTCCTTCCCAAAGAAAGCCTCCTGGAAGACACCACAAACGCAAAACGCAATAAGAAACCTTAGGATCCGACACATAACATGACAGCTCTCTAAAGATCCAGCAGTCCGAACCGACAGCACCTAGTGAAGCACGTTGGTGGGAGCACAGTGTTCTAAGGGTCCGCCTAAACGAACTCGAACATCATTTTAGAAAAGCGTGTCAGGGATTCTGGGAACTCAAAATTGACGCCGGGTTAAACAACAAGAGAAGCGTAAAGCAAAAACGGCGCAGTTTAAAAGATTAAACTGAAATAATGACCATGTTTAAGTGTAATCATTTCCCCACAGTATTTCTGCTTAACTACTGCACATGATTAACAAGGAGCTACAGAAAGTGTTTAACTCACCGGGATTGTACGAGTATAATTCAAAATAATCAAATATCATGTATAATTAAAATAACTAAATGAATACAAAATGTGTTCATTAAAGAAAACAAATAATAACTAGAATATGCTCTTGGGAGGGAAAAATAAACAAATAAACAACCTATTACATCACCCCGCGCTTACTTAAGTAAACGTTAATAGAACTTTGAGTCATATTAGCCTGTCGGTCACGGATCAGCGCCGATTCAATGCCACCCGACGCCGGTATCAGATCCCATCGCACTATTGTCTAGATTAAACCATCCCTTCTGTGAAGATATGACACACATATGTGTAATGTCGCTCAGATAAATACTGTAACCATGTTGATGAAAAGCCGAGTGTTTTCAAGCAGCCACATGCAAACCGGTGCGCGGAGTACAGTCGCACCGACGGTTAAACGAAGACGCGTGGAGGTAAAAACATTAAGGACGAGCTCTCGTGCTAAGTAACTTCGCAGCACTTCACTATATCCGACGGATCTCGACCATCAATCTGACTGCTCCCTGCTGCGCTAAAACATTAAAAGCCTAATGCGCTGGGATTTAAATAATTGATTAAAGTCGTGTCTCTGGTGAGGACCTTTAAGTTTAATTTGAGGCTTGCTGAACAAGACGAGCCCAAAATGACAGCTGGTGCACTTAAAGCGTGGCCGGCTTGCCAGCACTGAGCATGAGCATCCTTTTGAAAGCAGACACTGACGAGTGGAGATCTGTTCATGTTAATGCCAGACCCGAGTCCTACTCCACTGGGGTATGTAGCGTTTATAAATATAAATACAATGACGAATCGCTTTGGTGCCGAACGTTAAGAGGATTAGGCTTCGACGGAGGAAATGATGGCTCTGCTCAGAATCCTTTCAGATGAACAAAGATGCGTCTTGATCTTCGTGCCATCTGTGAAGCACGGTGGTGGTAGTACAATGCTGCGCTAAGGTTCGGAACAGCTTGTAAGTCTACGTTTTAACTAGAACTTCTGGTTACACGTAAGAAATCAAGAACTTAAGATGTTAGGACAATGATAATGAGTCTTTATTGGTCACATATGTTACAGAACAGTGAAATTCTTTTCTTCGCATGCTCAGCATGTTAGGAAGTTGGGGGTCAGAGTGCAGGGTCAGCCATGATACAGCACCCCCTGGAGCAGAGAGGGTTAAGGGCTTTGATCATGGGCCCAACAGTGGCAGCTTGGAACTCACAACCTTCCGAGCAGTAACCCAGAGCCTTATCCGCTAAGCCACAAATTCCCCCTGATACTTTAAAGTAATATTTTGGTGCTAGAGCCATTTCACCAAAAACAAAAAGTCTGATCTCACTCGATAACCCTAAGGTCTCAGGACACAAGTTAAAGGTAAGTCACGGGCGGCTGTGTCTCAGTCGGTAGAGCGGGTTGTCCACTAATCCACTAATCGTGGGGTTGGTGGTTCGAATCCCGGCCCGGGTGATCCCATGCCGAAGTGTCCTTGGGCAAGACACTGAACCCTAAGCTGCCCCCGATGGCAAGCTAGCACCTTGCATGCAGCTTTGCTACCATTGGTGTGTGAGTGTGTCTCATTTGTAAGTCGCTTTGGATAAAAGCGTCTGCTAAATGAATAAATGTAAAAGTCTGAAAAGAATGACGTAATACTTCCTGAAGCCGGTGCGGCTAACTCAGTAAAGCACGCAAGCAAGAACGGAGCCCAGGACTAGAGCCTTGCTTAGGAAATGAAGCTAAAATGATCAAATCCTAGGCCCAAGCTTTCTGAACGGTAACGCCGCACGGTGCAGTGACGTACCTGGAGGTACGAGGGGAACGCCTCTTCCAGTTTGGTTTTCTTCTTCCTGTACCTCTTCTTGACCTTCTCTAAAGGTTCGGCCACAGGCGGCGTCTCGTCTACAGGGGTGTCTGGTTCATTCCAGCCTGGGAAACGAGAGGAGGAGCAACGTATTGTTATTTTATCATTTTTAGGACAGGTCTATACTAAAACTGACTTTTTGTGGAGTGGCTTTCCATTCAGATATCAATCATACTTGCTCTGTACATGTCGCGTTCATTCATTTTTCAAACACAAATGGGCCCCAATCAGGGTTGCCAGATCTCAGTAAAATTTCCAACCCAAATAGATCTCAGAAACAGTATAAAAATACCTGAATAGAGCACAAAACGTTTGCCCAGGTGCTTCTTTTTCCTCAGGCTTTACACGGGACTCAAACCGACTGAGGTGTGCACACACTTCTGATTGACAGTATATATCTTGTACACAGAAATGGTTCTGTACATCATTGTAGTCTACGTCTGCAGAAATTTATTAGATTTACTTCTAATTGCTTCCTTTAAAACAAGATATTGACTATTTATACACTTTCCCAAAAATATATGACCACCTTTGGACTTGCTTTTCCCACCTGCATTATCCCATATATACAAGGTATGCGTTGACGTGGCTTCCACGCCGGAACACACCCCTCGTCCGGACCGAGCGGCACAACATGCAGCAGAATGGCTGGTGTTAATAGGGGAAGCTGCGAAAACGCTAGTGTGACTGACGATTATCAGTTTAAATGACAAAAGTCAGGTGGACTCGACAGTGATGCGTACAACTCGCTCAAGCACCTGTGGTCCACGGACATTGGCATGTGGCCGGAAATCGGATTTCGATGCCGGGGAAATACACTAAGCAAATCCTGAAGACATATAAAAGCCTTGAAGCTTGGTCCTACTTCAAGCCGGGATTTGTTGGACAACATTCTGGTTGAGTGTGAACAGGTATGTACAAATATTTGTATTTTATATTTCTATAATTGTATCTGGAAAAATGTAAGCTTCCACTTCCAAACGTTATATACACTTCTGAAGGTAAAACACAGGCAGAGAATGAATGGAAACAGGAAATAGGCAGCGTGTAAAGAGAAATATGTAGCAAATGATTCCTCATTGAAGCACATGAAGAACTTACACGTACACTGCTCGACTTAGGGGAATAATAAGTGAATGGTTGTTTGGCACTCTGTATAAAATGTAGCTCTGAATTCTTATTGAATCGGTTATCACAGTCCACCGCACAACAGCCTTTTCCCCCATTTTTGATGCATTTTTTCTGTGTTTACGTGGAATTCCCGCTGTACACTAATGCTGCCGATCAGTCCTTTTGATCAGTCCTTTTGCCGAGTTCAGGCAACCATGACGTCACGTGCGAACCTTCTATTGGGTGTAAAAACCACAACACTGGCAACCCTGCTATCCAGGGCTGGAATAGAAACTGGAATTTCAACCTTACCTTCATCTTTCCCAGTGGGGTTTTCTAAGAGCGATCCAGTGGAGTCCTTCCTACTCAGGCATCGCTTGGTTTTGCCTTGCCCGGTCTTACTCCTCTGGCGAACCATGAAGCCACCAATACCTAGAGAAAGAATATGATGGGAGATCAAAAAAATATGCCAATATGAACTCCAAACTAGGTAATGGGATCCAGTAAGGAATTAATAATGACACTGATCGTGAAACACTGACAATAATCTCTATTATTCTGACTCATGAGCTGTAGCCTGGCAGCAGGGTGATTCATCTTGGCTCTTTGCCTTGCTCTGCACTCCAGGAACTATTTCAGGTGAGCCTATTTTGGGCGAGCCAGTCTGGCACGGTCCGCCCCGCCGTTTCCTCAGCCCAGAAATGCCAGTGAGCACTTATACAAACTGGCCTGGGGGATTGAGATGACTAAATGTTAAGCCAAGAGGTAAACAAAATACAGGCCACAAAATATCCATAAGAAAATATTTATGTTGCATAATCTAGTTGTGTAAAACAATTTGGAAGCTACAGATTTAGGTTTGCTCATTAATTAGATTCTTTTATCCAAACTGACAGGATACAACTGAAGGTTAAAGGCCTTGCTCCATGTCCCGACCACGGTAGCTCGGCTCTTCTGGGATGTAAGCTCAGAAATCCTCCAACCATAAGCCCAAAGCCTTAACCACAATAAATAAATAAATAAATAAATGAAAGAAAAGTAGTCGGTATTCAACAGAATTGTTCAATGACTTTGTTGTCCTCTGGCTACGGTAGGTTTAAAGATATAAATGCAAATCCCCCGGCCAATGTCTGAACTCGAACCCAACGCACCATCAATCCTCCATAATGTCTGTGGTCCTATCGACCAGGGAAAAACCGAGCCAAGAAAAAGCTCAATTAGTGAAAAGTGGACATGGAACCATTCCTTTATTTCTCATTTAACACAAAAGAAACAAATGTTAGGTTGCGAATAATGCCTGAAAAGTAGCCATTCATTAGTACGGCGTCACAGCTGCTAGTTTTCACTTGATGCATAGCCAGATTAGCACCACTGATCTTTTCATCCTGAGATTTCTTTCACTAATGGGAACAGTGGCTCAGAGGTTTGGGCTTCGGACGATTGATCTGAACTCTCTTCTGCTCGGATCAAGTGTTAGTTGCTCTGGATAAAAAAAATTAAATAAAATATATCTATCTATCTATCTATCTATCTCTATATATTTACACTTACATTTATTCATTTAGCAGACGCTTTTATCCAAAGCGACTTACAGATGAGACACACTCACACACCAATGGTAGCAGAGCTGCATGCAAGGTGCTAGCTTGCCATCGGGGGCAACTTAGGGTTCAGTGTCTTGCCCAAGGACACTTCGGCATGGGATCACCCGGGCCGGGATTCGAACCACCAACCCTACGATTAGTGGATTAGTGGACAACCCGCTCTACCGACTGAGCCACAGCTCTATATAAACACACACACATTTGCCAAATGTTAATGCATCCTAAATCTGATGCTATCAAAATATCTCCCGAGTGTCCTGAGAAATCCAGCACGGAATTCACGGCAACACATCAGTCCATGATAGAGCAGCACATCCGAGAGTAACAAAGCCAAAACCCAAGAGCGCTAAACGCTTTCACCCGATCAGCGCGACTCCTGTACATGACAATGACATGGCTATCTGTGGCCAAGGCAACTACACAGGCAGTGCTTCATGGGTGGAACGGATGGTGTTACTCTCTCTTGCCAGTATGCAGAAGAGGGTAGATTTCCTCATAGTCTTCATCTGCCATGTGAGTTAGCATTAGTCGTAGTGGACCAGCTCGAATTGATGAAGAGCAAGCACATGCTAGCTCTCAAAGTTGGTAGGGAAGAGCGAGCAAAGTAGGAAATGATGAAAGTGGGAGAAAATTGCTCGTCTGTTGTCTTCCAGGGATTAGTTTCAACCGGTATAGGAACAGGGCCAGTTTATTGGATTTCTGAACAAAATTCTTGTATTTTAGCCAAGATATCATCAGAATAGGATTTTCATAAAAAAAATTTAAATGATTTCTGCCCTATATTCTCCCAATTTAGTCCTAGCCATAGCCTTGTTAGGCTGGTACCAACCAAGCAGAGTAAACGTTGATGCCATGTTTCCTCCAAGACACCTGCTGTCAGTTACTGCACTATTTTAAGTATTACAGCAGATGCCAAACATTAGCTGGCGTCAGCGTGATTGACAGGTGAGAGAGTAAAACCATCCATCCCCCACCGGAGCTCGTGGCTAATCACGTTCACCCTCTTTAACTGGCTGCTACACATGGCTATGGAGACGTCAAGATGTGAGAATATTTCATTCGAAAATATTAGCTAATGAACACATCGTTGTTTATTCACCAAGCGTCAGTTATATCTCAAGATATCCAAATGCAAGCTTAATGGAATAAAGCAATTACGGATAAACTCCTTCGTAAAAATTCCTATTTTGTGCCGTTCGTGTCCTGAGCTTCAGCGAATCTGGAATGAAACCATGGCGATAACGTTACCGCGCAGAAAGTCACATTTAATTAAAGGGTGTTTACATCGAAACCGGGCACACCGGAAATGAATCAAAGACTTTTCTTTTACACGGGCAAGCACGCGAGAGTAATTGGGGGAAATTAGCATAATCTTTGGACACATAATTAGTACATTGTTCCAAAAGATTTGACAGGCAGACGTCTGAAGTTCCCAGTAGACGTGCTGGGGATCCTTCTGCTGCTGTGTCAGGCCGGGCAGCTTTCACATCTTGTTTATTTCTGGGACTTTTTGCCTCGAGTAAAATGTGATGAACGAGTTGATGCAACTGCTGCATGGAAAACTGACACAGGAACTTCCGCTAGCTTATGTTCTCCTGAAATGGGCAGCATGTTCAACAGGGCTGTTGTTTATAGACAACCAATGTGGAGGCACAACGATAAGTCCAATCACAAGATTGATTGTTCTCACAATATTGTATCCGGTTTAATGGAGCAGTAGAAGGGGCTGTCGAGAACAAGGGAGAACATAACGTTAAAACCACCTGCCTAATACTCTGTAGGTCCTCATGTCCGACAAAACAGCTCTGACCAATCGAGGTATGGCCTCCCCAAGACCTCTGAAGGTGTGCTGTGGTATCTTAAGTCTTGTATGTAAGTTGTGAGGTGGGGCCTCAATGGATCCTCAATTCGTGCAGAACATCTCACAGATGCTCGATCGGGTTAAGGTCCGGGGAATTTGGAGACCAAATCAACACCTTTGTCATGTTCCTCAAACGGTTCCTGAACCATTTTTGCAGTGTGTCAGGGCGCATTATCCTGCTGAAAGAGGATAGGGAATACCGTTGCCATGAAGAGGTGTACTTGGTCTGCAGCAACGTTTAGGTAGGTGGGACGGGTCGAAGTAACATCCACATGAACGCCAGGATCCGAGGTTTCCCAACAGAACCTCGCCCAGAGGTTAATAATGCACTCTGCCATCCACATGATATAAAAGAAAACGTGATTCTTCAGACCAGACCACGTTCTTCTATTGCCCCATGGTCCATCACAGACATGGATGAAAGTGCTATCCACCCTCTGCTGCATACACGAGCTCATAGACACGCACGATTGGCTCATGTTGCTGTGATTGACAGGGGAGAGAGACTCTACCGCCACTCTCACCCGGAGAACACGGCCGACTCTGCTCTCTGGGGCTCTCGGGCACGGATGATTGTTGGGATTCTAACTGGTGAGCGTTCAGTCTTGATTTACTCAACGCCAACTGACCAGTTTAGTCAAGGGAAAGTGAAGTAAAGGTGCTAGCCTTTTAAATTCCCACCAACTCTTCTTCTCGGTGGGGCGCACGGTGGCTTAGTGGTTAGCACGTTTGCCTCACACCTCCAGGGTCCAGGGTTCGAGCCTCGCCGGGGCCATGTGTGTGCGGAGTTTGCATGTTCTCCCCGTGTGTCGGGGGTTTCCTCCGGGTACTCTGGTTTCCTCCCCCAGTCCAAACACATGCATGCTAGGCTGATTGGTGTGTCTAAAGTGTCCGTAGTGTATGAATGTGTGTGTGAGTGTGTATGTGATTGTGCCCTGTGATGGGGTGTACACTGCCTTGTGCCCGATGCCTCCTGGGATAGGCTCCAGGTTCCCCGTGACCCTGAAAAGGAGTAAGCGGTTGAAGATGGATGGATGGATGGATCTTCTTCTCGGTATCCAAAACTCAAATACGTCAAACGGAGCGGCAGATTGTTTCACAGCAAGGAAATACTAACGCCTTTCCCCTTCTCTGAAGTGCTCTGGTTAACTAAAATAGCAACGCTATAATGGTAAAGGCTGTTACCGTTACCGCTCACGTAATCAGTACGAGACCTTTTAGCCAAGTACAAAGCCTTAGTACACACACACACACACCAGACGAAACTCCTGGTCAATCCACCGGTTCTGAAAACGTTGTAACGTTCTGTCATATATTTTGATACCATATCTGCTGAAGACTTCGGTTTTGACAGCGCGGCCACAATAACACCTGAATTCTCACCAAGGAAACCATTTCAGTCGTTCTACGCTAACAGGGCCTGCAAAACTTAACTTCCACTTAAAAAGCAGGTTATATTTAAATTCAGCTATACTGCTTTAAGTACTTAAAAAAAAAAAATGATAAGCACTTTTTTAAGAGATTACATTTTCTTTTTTTCCTAGAGCTCAGAGTAAGAGGTTTTTCTTTTTTCAGAAGCTCTGCTTAGCCAGGAGCTCTGTGGGCTGCTACTTAAGGTTGGGATTGTGCAGCCACATCATTTCACACTCCAGTAGAGCTGTCCTTTCCGATAAGTGCACTTCTACTTCCCTTTCTCTCCTCTCTTTTACTCCTTTCCATTCTCTCCCTCCCTCCCTTCATTTCCCTTCTTCCCGTCATTTCCTCACCTGGCCTGTAGGGTTTCCTCTTCCTCTTCTTGATTCCATCGAGACCTTCAGCGCTTTTCGGTTCTTCATCGTTGGGCTCGCGCTCAGGGCTCGAGTCGGACTTTCCGTCGCAGTCCATCAGATCCCCCTCTGCACACAGCGATGCAAAATCTCACTTAGCAGGTTACTGCATTAAACACACACAGTTTTAAAATCTCTATCGATGTTTCCTGACCCTCAGCCTCCACGTGTGAGCAAGACTATATTTCAATCCTGCACCTCCCACGTGTGAGGGCCACCTGCTTCCTACCGCAGACGTTTCTCTATCTACAAGCCTGCCATACTTCCTACTGAACTCATCTGGCCCAGAAATATAAACAAATACATCATTAAACACTGTTACGAGCGATTTTACTGTCACATTACGACAAGAAACACAAATTAACCCTTGCATGTACACATTATATATAGTGAGGGAAGAAAGTATTTGCTCCCCTGCTGATTTTGTACATTTGCCCACTGACAAAGAAATGATCAGTGTATAATTTTAATGCCGGGTTTATTTGAACAGTGAGAGACAGAATAACAACAAAAACATCCAGAAACACGCATTTAATAATGTTATAAATTGATTTGCATGTTAATGAGGGAAATAAGTATTTGACCCCTCTGCAAAACATGACGTAGTACTTGGTAATGACTTAGTAATTACTTTTCATTTTCAATGCCCTGGCTGAGGGAAGGAGGTTCTCACCTAAGATCTGACAGTACATTTAAAAAACAAAACCCCAGCCTAAAACAGTACGCCTGAACTGACACAATAACACTAATAATAATAAAAAGTAGAAACAAAATGACCAAAATATGTAATGAAGACAAAATTGAGACTACCGCATGATGCAAGGAGTGTGGCACCTAAACACTTCCATTTTATTTGTTATTTATTTATTTTGATGTAGAACATAAAGTAAAGATTGAGAACTACAGAGCTACAGAAGTATAATTTACGGTAACGATCTCATCTCAAGTGATTTACAGCTTATATTTTCATATAACGTAAAAAAAAGCCTTAAATTGACTGTCCATGAATGTCATTGACATGAGTGAGGACACTATCCACGAAAGGAAGAAGACAGAAGAAAAATAAACTAGAAGAAAGAAAGAAGGAGAAAGAAGGAAGAAGAAGGAAGGAAGAAGAAGGAAGGAGGACGAAGCAGGAGGAAGTAAAAGAAAGAAGAAGAAAGGAGGAAGAAGGAGGAAGTAGAAGGAGGAAGAAGGAAGAAAGAAAGAAAGAAAGAAAGAAAGAAAGAAAGAAAGAAGGAGGAAGTAGAAGGAGGAAGAAAGGAGGAAGAGGACAGAAGAAGAAAAAGAAACAAGAAGAAAGAAAAAAGGAGGAAGAAGCAAGAAGGAAAGAAAGAAGGAGGAAGTAGGAGGAAGAAGGAGGAAGAAAGGAGGAAGAAGGAAGTAAAAGAAAGAAGAAAGGAGGAAGAAGGAGGAAGAGAAAAGAAGAAGAAAAAGAAACAAGAAGAAAGAAAGAAAAAAGGAGGAAGAAGGAAGAAAGAAAGAAGGAGGAAGAAGGAAGAAAGAAAGAAAGAAAGAAGGAGGAAGTAGAAGGAGGAAGAAGAAGAAGGAAGTAAAAGAAAGAAGAATAAGGAAGGAGGAGGAGGAGGAAAGAAGAAGAAGGTGGAGGAGCTAGTGCTCCTGAGTAAAATGAATCAGGCGATCCCGGTACACTCATGTAGGTAGACTTTATCCGTCAACAGTATTTACATATCTTGGAAGAAAATCAGTTTTTATGGACAGAAGTCAGAAGTGATGGAAGTGGTATTGAGTAAAGAGAGATCTGCACTGACGACTGCATGCATGAGAGTAAAATGTTACGTGTTCCAAAAAGAGTAGATGATATTAAATGTTATTAAATGAAGGAGAATAATAATGAAGGACCTTTGGCCTGAAGTTACTCCTGATCATTTTTCAGGGTAATACTTCATGAGACACCCCCCCACTATTAATTATTGTTTATCCCAGGAGGATTTCCAGGAGCCCTGTTCACTGTTAGAGCGAGACACTCGAGATCCTCACACTCTTTTCCTGCCCTGCTGATGGATGAAACAGTCATTAATTAGGTGAGATCAGCCCAGCCGGGTTTTCCCCCCCATCCTAAGTCAGATTCATTACACGGGTTAGCACTCCCAGCACCACAGCACGTCTCCATCTCGCTCCGACCTTCTACAGATAGCCCTCATCCTTTTCTTCTCTTTGGGTAATGGGGTAATACATCTCATCTTCTCCATCTCCGTGTGCCGATTAGACACCAGAGCGGACCGAGCACTTGGAAACATCCACGGCCTCAGCTCAGCTCAACTCAGCGCAACTCGACATCGTATTAAGAATCAATTACGTAAGGCACACTCGTCTTGATTGAGCTATCCGAACAAAAGCAGAAATCCCACTTGTCCCCAAATAAACCCAAGAACGGTTCTTTCTTTAGCTTGCATTAGGCTCAGGAACAGCTTTACTCGCCGACCACAATCCCCGTTCATCAATAAGGTGGAACCAGACCCATTATGAACCCAAATATTCTCGAGTTTCGTGATTGGTCACGGTTAGCGATCACGCTAGACGCATACTGTGCCCGAGTCCAACTGAACCGCTCCGGAGCCCACATCTTCCGGCGGGTCTGGGAATGGTTCAGTAATCGCACTAGACAAACAAACTGGACTTTGAAGATCAAAAACCAGTAGCGTCCGAAATAAGCCACACCCCTACGCAATATAAATAAACCTGCCATTAGCTAAGAGAACTATCAAAGCCTTTAATAGTCCAGCATCTTAACTACTACGCTAGCACGGCCATGTTTACGTCTAATCGAGCTGCTACTGTAGAGCAAGACACACCCCCGGGGGCGGGACATTTACAGTATGTTCTAGAGAGCGTTCTTTTGGAAAAACACAAGACTAGTACAGGACGAATCATGAGTCACCAAAATCCTAATCGTTTACCTGGACATGCCGAACTATAATCGCTAAAAGGTGAACATCTCCAAAAGTAATATTTTCTAGATGCAGTACCGTGTTGGTGGTGCCGAGAACACAAGAACACAAAGCTGTGAAATACCAGCTTTCATTTCAGGGGAAACTTTAAGAGGACGCTGCACACACACACGCACAGTGTACCTTTACTGTCGTCCATGTCGCCTTCCCTGGTGAACTCTGACTGTGGATCCGGTGGAGCCTGAAGCACGGCCACGCTGTTCTGGTTGATGATCCTGAGTCGGAGTTTGGGTTTGGCCCGCCGTCGCCGTCCGGAGGGCACGGACAGGCTCTGCAGCTGGCACAGACCCGATTCAGTCAGACACACGCCGTCCTGAGTGTATGTCTTCTGGAAGTCTGACCGGGAAAAAGAACGTGACAAATCTGTCCTCATTCTCAGTACTTACATAACGTATTGGAACATACAGTATCACAGAAGTAAGTACACCCCTCACATGTGTGTGAATATTTGATGAGATCTTTTCATGTACAACACTGAAGAAATGACACTGTGCTACAATGTAAAGTAGTGAG
>JAFFST010047241.1:8334-18615 GCA_022414735.1 Noturus placidus | reverse complement strand
GGGAGGGAGGGGGAGAGACCGATGAAGAAAGACAGTGAGTGAAGGAGAGACTAAGGGAAATAGGGAGGGGGAGACAGCGAGAGAGAGACCGATGGGAGGGAGGGGGTGAACGATGAAGAAAGACAGTGAGTGAAGGAGAGTCTAAGGGAAATAGGGAGGGGGGGAGAGAGAGAGAGACCAATGAAGAGTGTGTGTGTGTGAACGATGAAGAGAGAGCGAGACGGTAAGAGAGTGAGAAGAGGGAGAGAGAGAGATGGAGAGAGAGACTGATGGAGAGTTAGAGAGAGAGACTGAGGGAAGAAGAACGAGAGAGCTGGAGAGAGATGCACAGTGACATGGAGGGGGAGAGAGACTGAGGGCGAGTGCAGGAGAGAGATGCACAGTGACGTTGAGACAGATAGAGAGGGAGGGAGAGAGAGAGACTGAGGGCGAGTGCAGGATTCATCAGGAGAGATGCACAGTGACGTTGAGACAGATAGAGAGGGAGGCAGAGAGAGAGACTGAGGGCGAGTCCAGGAGAGATGCACAGTGACGTTGAGACAGATAGAGAGGGAGGCAGAGAAAGAGACTGAGGGCGAGTGCAGGAGAGATGCACAGTGACGTTGAGACAGATAGAGAGGGAGGCAGAGAGACTGAGGGCGAGTGCAGGAGAGATGCACAGTGATGTTGAAAGGGAGACTGCAAAGGATAGAGCGAGACAGATAGAGAGAGATGCACAGCAATATAGAGGGACCGAGAGAAAGACACAGTGAGCGAGAGAGAAAAGAGAGAGAAAAAACATGGAACAGTCTCTCACACAAACACACACCTCCCTCACAGAAAAGTCACACACACTTGCACACAGTGTGTTTTTGCCGTCAGCGAATCAAATAAAAGCCCAATTTGCGTTATCCGCTCTACAAAAGCCGCTTTAATAACCCACTGCACATCTGTCGTCATGGCTACCACAGAACAGGATGAATCAGGATGCCACATTACTCGTTTCCTCCTGCTAAATGAGTCCATTACTGCTTTTATAGCAGAATCCACTACTGACATCCTTTCATCAGTTTATTCAATATCTCATCACCAAGTCCACCCTCTACCCGGAACCCTAAACGTTCCATCATATTGCCTGAAAGCACAGAATAAGCAAACTATTTACAATAACAGTCAGTATCAAGTGTCGCTTAGGTCATAACAACGGTTACTGAGAAACGTAAAAGAAACACTTTTATTTCTTCTGTGAACGTTAAATAAACATCTCCTCACAGAAAACCTGTCCATGAATCCATTCATTTTTCTCCATGACAACAGGTTGTCGCAAACAGTTTCTAGAGAAAGATCAGAGCGCAGTAACTTGCATGTTATATATGTCTGTATTTATATAGAAGTATAATGAGTTACCCTGATCATATAATCATTAAGAACTGTGACACGTGTATTAAGAGGAACAGTCGTTCAGGTGTATTTTATCAGGGACACCACTAGGTGGCAGTAGTGCATCATCCATTTCCTCATCCTGTCTTCAGCACAGGCCTGTGCAGCTCTTTCAATTCAGAAGATTGAACAAAAACATTTCAAATATCTATAATATTACCTAATATTATTATTATTATTATTATTATTATTATTATTATTGGCACGTAATATTTTGGAGGATAGAATTATAAAACTACCACATTACAGCATGGAGTAATAATCGCGTCTGAGTCCACATCCACGAACCACTGGTTTATTTTGAATATTCGAATATTTTCCAACAAAATGTGGCATTTAAAAAAAAAAGTAAAAAAGAAATGTTTTTTTTTCGTAGCCGCTGAATTATTTCACTTTTGATTGGTCAGAAGGTGTTGATTAATTTTCTATCACAGCAGCTCTGATGCTTCACAGTAAAGGGCTAAAAGGTGTGTATAATTGTCGTTTCTGGGGGACAAGTAATAAAATTATTGGCACCCCGAATAATGTTTAAAATACATAAAAAACTTAATAACAATACAGAGGAAGTCATCACGTTTGAGCCATTCCTGTTTCCTGTGGGATGTCACGGGGTCATATACCTGTAAAACTATTTTCTCCAAAATAAATAAAAATAATACTAATAAAGCATAAATATTCATCAAGCATGTGAACCGAGCGAGACCCTGTGTGTGTGTGTGTGTGTCTCCCCCCCCCTTCCTCAAGGGAGAGGGAAAAATTAGTGCTGGAAATGCACTAACAGCCGCCTCCATTAGCACAAGTAGCTCCAAACGACAGCTTTTCCAATTAATGGGATAGGCGCTTCATTATCATCGTTTTAATTTGAGGCTTCGGAGGGGAAATCACGCCGCATTTGAGCTAATCAGCGGGGAAGTAATGGAGAAGGAACGGAGGGAGGAGCGAGCGCCCAGGGCGCATGCCGAACAAGGCGAGCCAATCCTCATTTTGAGTGCTAATCAGTTGTAAAGCATCTTCGATTAGGGTGCGGTGCGGTTTCTCGTGGAGCTTGGACAACATATTTGCGAGCCCGAGGACGTCTTGTTGTTCAGAAACGGGGATTACATTCGGGAACGTGTCTCGCGTGTTGTAGATAACAATGCAGTACTGTCTGAAAGTAGAAAAATAATGCAGGAAAAATGTTCAGATGGTTGATTGATTGATTTGTTATGTTTGGCAAACTAATCACTTGAGGTGCAGCAGCGGCTCGTGAGCGTCCTTTTGTTTTGGTTTTGATGGACTCCATAAACCCCATCGACTCCACAACCCCCACTTTTTTTCTCCCAAACTTCATGCTGTACTGTTTCGTCCAACAGAAAAGCTTCTGTACATCATAGACACACTGTCCACACTTACACTTTGGGGAAAAATTATATTAGATTTAGTTAATATATCCGTTCCTACATATGATCTTGGTGGCTGTGGAGTGTTATTAAACTTGTCCAATCTGGCAACCTGGTCATTAACTCTCTAGTCCATTCCACCTCCTTTAATGGAAATATTTTGAACATGGTGCAGCGCGATTCCTGCCCCAATGAGTGAGTGTTTGCAGTTCCCATGTTTGACCACTAGGTGCGGTAATAAGTCTATGGCACAAAATGGGGCGCTAGTCGCTCAAAATAGATGATTGGAATTTTAGCAGAATTTAATATTCATTGAGTTGAACCCCAATTTCTGTCAGGTTCTGTCCCAAAACAAAAAACACGGACTGCTTTTCTAATTCCCAGACCTGGAAACAATTGCAGAAAATTATTCAAATGCAATTCAAATATAGTCTCTCTATTTCTGTCTGCCCCTGGTGCAGCAGAAGCTTAGCATTTTTAGGTTATGTGCTGCTTGCAGCAAAGCCTCTTTTTCTCCTACGTCTCAGTGGAGATGAAGATGTAGCACATCCACGCTCCTCATCCCTTGTTCCTCTCCGCCACCTCGCAGCCTTGTCTACTCCTCCATTAAGATTATTGCGCCGCTTTAATAGACTTCCCCCACCCCATACTTTTCTCTTTATGCTTCCTGCCGTCTGTTTTATGAGAGTGGCTGGTAATTCACGGCAGCCCAGTTGTGTCAACAGCGACCACTCACCTCGAGTCCAGAGTTAATTAAAACGTCAACCGATGCAGAATAAATAGTTAAAAAAATTTTTTTTACAAAAGCAGTCGCACTGTCATTACACAGACCTGTTTACACAACCGGTTGAACGTTCTCAGAGAGCATTATTTGAGCATTATTCACAACCTCCTGATGTGAATTTTAGGCTCTGCATTCTGACTCCGCCCTGTTTTTAGCACGTTCAGCTATCTAAACACACCGAATGATGTATTCTTAACGGCAAAGGTACAAAACAATATGACAAACACGTGGTTGTATAAAACAGTCTTTCATATTGACCAAGTCTCATTCATTGCTCATTACTCTGTATTTGTTTCACTGCTCTGTCCTGCATCAGATTGTATCCCTCTCTCCGGTCAGCGT
Organism: Noturus placidus; assembly: GCA_022414735.1. Classification (NCBI taxonomy): domain Eukaryota; kingdom Metazoa; phylum Chordata; class Actinopteri; order Siluriformes; family Ictaluridae; genus Noturus; species Noturus placidus. The sequence continues at coordinate 14,691 of JAFFST010047241.1, read as the reverse complement.
GTGGTATCGATGGCCTTGCCCCAAATTAAATTTCAGGAGCCGCCCATGTAAGGAGCTGCGGTTTGGCCGGCTTTCTAAGCTCCGAGTGCCCTTGATCGACCCGCATCCTGTAAGAGCTTAGCCAGCGTGAATCAAGGGCCAAGACATTACTACAGGTCCATAAAATGAACGAGAGAAAGAAAGCAGGAGCGGGCGAAATGCCCAAAAAATTATTTCTATACACAGTAATATTGGCACCCTTGGTAAATATGAGCAAAGAAGGCTGTGGGGATAAAATTGTCTTTTATTGTTTAACCCTTTGTTCAAAACATTCCCAAAAATACTCTGCTGTCACGGATAGCAAACAATTCCAAACACAACACGGGTTTATCAAAAAAAAAAAATCATTTTGTTTAATATAAGTGTGCAACAATTATTGGCACCCTTTTAGTCAATCCTTTGTGCTATCTCTGTTTGCCAAGATAACAGCTGAGTCTCCTATAAATTTTGAGGTTTGAGAATACATGGCACGTGATCTGGGACCATTCCTCCATATATAATCTCTCCAGATTGTTCACATTTCGAGGTCCATATGTTGAAATATACCGGAGTTTGGTGTTGTTATTTAAGACTGAAATAAAAAGGGAAAAATTGTGTGCATCTGTGTGTTTGGGGGGGGGGGGGAATCTCTTAAGTGTATCGTGACTTATCATGATCGTTTATCATTTCACCCAGTCACACTATTTTTAATGCATTTCATAGGTTTTCTTTTTTTCTGTAAAGGATCAAAACACCACGTTATTTTAACACCAAACATTCAGCTTTAAACTGTTTTGATTTGTCCAGTCTGTTTGTTGTGTCTGTTTATAAAGATAACAATCAACTTGTGACTTGTGCTTCCAATCTTCACTGAGTTACTTGCTTTATAACGCACCAGAGGTGAAACCTGCCTAGTTTACGTTAAACTGCGTTTCTTTGCCGTCTGATCAGAGAGCCAAGGGTTTTGAAAATCTGTTTGTTATGGCTTCCGCGAGAGACTTGTGTGTCGTGTCATTGAAAGGTTTAGTGACCATATCAACACTGGTGATTTGTTTCCGAAACTCACTCCATACACAAGTCATCTTTTTACCCTTTAGTTTACAAACCATCGCTTTTCTGATTAGAGGTCAAATAAAGGCGGTTTGATCATCAAAGCAACGTTAAATTGCGTTAATTTACAAAATAGTCTCAATCATTTGTGCTTCGTTTGTGCTGCTTTTGTTCAGGAGATATTAACAGATTATTTATAGGTCATCCTGAGGTCACTCAGCCCCCCTATGCTCCAAATTAATCCAAAATAGCCTCATTCATTTCTGCTACGTTTGTGCTGTAAAAAGTTTCGTTTGTGCTGCTTTCGTTTTTAATATATTAAGCATTTAATTATGGTGTGATGATGTCACCAAAATTACACATGCTCCAAATTAACCCAATATGGTCTAATTTGTTTGTGCTTGGTTTGTGCTGTAAAAATTTTCGTTTGTGCTGCTTTCATTCAGGAGATATTAACAGATTATTTATAGGTCATCCTGAGGTCACTCAGCCCCCACATGCTCCAAATTACTCCGAAATAGTCTCATTCGTTTGTGCTGCTTTGTGCCGACTCTTTTTTTTTTTTTTTTTTTTTTTTTTTTTTTTTTTTTTTTTTTTTTTTTTTTTTTTTAAACAATACAGTTGAAGTAACACTGTAAAATAAAAACAACAAATTGACATACAGGACAGCCAGTCTTAGTCTTTTCTATCACAACGCGTGTGATCAAACGCGCCAACGCTAAAGGCTAGCGAGTGAAATCACTGGGAGAGGACATTTTCAGTCTTTTAAAAGACTTCATTGACAACCCAGTGTGCAAATTAATATCAGTCACCACGGACTGATGGTTGGCAGTGCAAATGGATTTATTGCCAAGTGCAGGGAAGACGATGCTTTCCCTGACTTCCTTAATTACCACTACGTAATACACCAACAAGCCTTATGCGCAAAAATGATCAACATGAAGGAGTTCATGGATGTGGCAACAAAGATCTCCTGTTCTATATAAAAAATGTCAATATGATCAGCTCAGTTAATGCTTTTAAATGGAAAATGCACCTTCTGTCCTTCCAAAACCTCGCATCAGAGTTGGAGACGCAGCGGAAGGCTTGTGTGCAGTTGAACAGTGTAAAGCGCTATGGATAAAAGCACTATATAAGTGCAGACCAGACCTAAAATTTTCATTTGTGCTGCTTTCATTTTTAAAATATTAAACATTGACTTATAGCCGCAAATCTCGAACTGCAGAGACAAATCATAAGACAAATCATATCATTTGTTCAATAAACAATTTTCTTTACTTCATTCCCTGGTCTCTCATGATTGAACTTTTCATTTTATATGGAATTTTCATTTACATGGAGAATCTTCTGCTACACTTTACTCCCACCACTAGGTGTGACACTTCTGTTCATGATGCTCTTGTAGAAATTAGTGTTGTTAGTATAGGAAAAGTCGGATTAGTGTTGTTGGTATAAGAAAAGTTACTGAATCAAAATTCTGGCCAGTGTAAGTACAATTTTTTAACACGGTCAGTACAATATTACTTGTTTACTTCAATCATAATTGTAAAACGTTCAAAGAGCTATGATTGTCAATGTTTATTGAACAGAAAACTCAGTGCTAATACTAGTATGGCTAATGGAGCTATAAATGCTAATTACAGCTGCACGTGGTACCCACGTTAGTTTTTTGAATACGTTGTGCAGCTAAGGGTCAACATTACCATATTGGTCCGAATATAAGATATAATATCCTTATATATTATTACTGTATTTTCCTTGTATTCTGGCAAATACAGTAATACATAAATGTTTATAGTGGGAAAAAAAGTTTATAGTGTATATGACATTTATTGCATCAGGATTTTTTCAGTGGGTAATTATGTTTTGCTTATACCAGATGCCCAAGAAAGCAGCGGTCGTCAGGGATTCCATTTTGACTGTCCTCTGTTCATCAAAAGAGGCCACAGTCCAAAATGGAAACATAGCTACTCCTAATCAGAGCATCTGGACAGAGCTTAGTGAGCAGCTTGAAAACAAAATCACTGCAAAGGCTCTATATACTTTTGTTAAATTGAACAGACACAACATCTGGACTGCTTTAGGGTTTATTCATGAAAGTGATCACGAAACAAGTGGCAGTAGTGATGACGCTGATTTTGAGCCGGGGTCTCTTTCCCCAAGACCAAAAGATTGCTGGACTTTTGATATTCAAGTTCCATTTCAGAAATGGATTGAATTCATGCTTGAAACAGTTCAATACAAAAACAAGTTCTCTAAAAAAACAAAAAAAGGAATACGTCATTTTGAAGCCTGGCATCTGGACACGTGATAAATCATCACATTTGAGAAGAAGCGAAAAGCCCCTGCACATTTGTCTTTAAAAGAGCCAAGGTCTGTCCATCAGACATAGAGAAATACATAGAAATCAGAGGCAACTGTAAGGAATGTCATGGCCACATTCACATATAATGTGACAGCCTGAATCCGATGTCTGGTAACCTGCGTTTGCAGATAGCCAAAGAACTGTGTGAGGGTAGAATGGAACCACATGTATGGAGGGCATCAGAGGCAACAAAGCTGATGCATTTTGGAGATCCTGAGCCAAGCCATCTCCCTAATTTGATCACCCTGTGCAAAGCAAGAGAGAAATGAATTAGAATTAGGTGACAAGCATCCGATTTTGTCATTGCAGATGTTAAAATATAGTGCACCTTACAGTGGTAGCATTAAATACATTGGACTGGACAAGTTCTTCTGTCACTACTGGAGTCAAACACAAATGTTTATGTACAAGACATCAAAGAAGTCTACTAACCCCACTGTGAGTTTTGATGCAACTGGCTCAGTGGTGTGGAAACTACAGAGACCAAATGGCATGTCTGGCCATATCGTCTTATATCAGGGTGTTCTGGCAGGGGACGAGAGTTTTAGTGTCCCAGTGGTGCAAATGCTGTCAGAGAGACTATGTTAATGCAATAACACATTGGCTGGCAGAATGGATATGTGCAGTTGCACCAATTCCAAAAGAGGTTGTGACTGACTTTTCTCTGGCTTTGCTTGGAGCTCTGGTCAAGGCTTTTAAATCTCATTCTGATCTGAAGACCTACATCAATGAGTGTTTTGCTGTCTTACAGGAGCGGCTGTGGGGCAGGTGGTAGAGCGGGTTTTCCACTAATCGTAGATAAATGGTAAATGGCCCACTTATTTAGCGCTTTTATCCAAAGCGCTTTACACTGTGTCTCATTCACACACACTCACACCGTTGGTAGCAGAGCTGCCATGCAAGGTGCTAGCTTGCCATCGGGGGCAAATTAGGGTTCAGTGTCTTGCCCAAGGACACTTCGGCATGTGGAGTCATCCGGGACGGGATTTGAACCGCCAACCATACGATTAGTGGACTGAGCCACAGGTTGGCGGTTCGATACCCGGCCCGGATGACTCCACATGCCGAAGTGTCCTTGGGCAAGACACTGAGCCCTAAGTTGCTCCCAATGGCAAGTTAGCGCCTTACATGGCAGCTCTGCTACCATTGGTGTGTGTGAATGGGTGAATGAGACACAGTGTAAAGCGCTTTGGATAAAAGCGCTATATAAGTGCGCCATTTACCATTTTACTCGGTAAAGTGTCAGCAAAAGTGCCACCTTGTTTTGTTCGGGTTGATGTTGCACACTGCATCAAGATGATCTGCCAGTGGGACTGCTTGAAGAAAAAATCACATCGCATTAAAGATTTCTTTGTGAGGTCAGTGGCACAGCTTCTCAAGTCACAATCCATGGACAATGCAAGAGAGCTACTACGCAGTATTACTGTTGTGGCTCTCAGCGAAGCAGAGGGCAATGACCGCTCTGGAGCGCCCCTTATATCAGAAAGATGCAAAAAATACCTGAAAGCCCGAATTGCAGAAGAATATGTCATTCCAGAGGTAGAGGGTGAGGACCTGGAAGAAGTGCATCCATTTGACCAAGCACAGACAGACCTACGGCAGTGGGTGACAGACATGTGTGAAGAGCCGGTCACTTGCCACGGCTAATGGTGATCATGATAATATGCACCTCCTCCCTGAGATTATTCCCAACATAATCTGGCTTGCAAATTACTTACCACTCTGGACAGGGGTAATGATCCGTCACTTCCGAAGCACCATCACCACCGCAAGTTCAAAAACATCAAACGTGGGCTCTTCAAGCATGAAAACTTGCCTATTCAGGTGGATCAACTCATTGCTCGACATTAGTCCTTCATTGAGGGCAATATGCAAATTTTTTCTGCAAAACAAAAAGGTGAAGATGCAGATGTTGCAACAGGAGCCAATCCACTACCCACAACAATTTGCCGTGTAGACTGAAAAGCAGAAATAGATGCTTCATGTTCTGGGAAGTCTGACACTGACACAAACATCCATCCAACAGATGAAGACGCAGTTGAAAACTGGAGAGGCCTAGCGGTTCCACCCAAAAAGAGGAAGAGGAACTCATGCCTCTCTCCTTGTCCTGAATGGCTCCATGCAGATCCATCTGTGAGGGGGAAAAGAGTGAAAGTGGAACTATTGAAAAATGGAAATAATCAACAGCCTGTTAAACTCAGGAAATCAAAAATCTCTGTGCTGAGCACATGTGCATTTGATGCTTTTTGTCAATGCTTATGTTGTGCTTTCTGTGATGGTGTAACTTGGAAATATTGTTTGCAGTGAGGACTCAAACAACCTCCTCCAGCTAGTGAAAACAATCACCACAAAGGGTCTGAATGCACAGGTCCTACACACAGAGAGCAGAGCTGCTGAGTGGAATATTTAAAGCTATCCAATTGAAGTCTGGTGCTCTCCAAATCGATGCACAGTGCCACATCTCCACTATCATTGAAAGGTCAATGACACAACATGCATGTTTCCTTCACAAAACAGTGCTCCTCACAGTATTGCAGTCTCAGCACAGAAGTCACAAGGAAATTCCATTTCTTTGTACTTCTGTTGCTATACTGCAGGCTTCTGGCATGGCACATCTTCAGACCACGGTGGAAGAAGGCCTTAACCTTCCGGAGTCCCCCTGCCTCAGGCCAATCCAGTGTCCGTCACAGTGTCCCTCTGCATTCAAGACAGACTCTACCTCAGGAAAAGTGCTCTGTGCGGGGAAAGTTTCTCACAGGTACAGTCTGGGAGAACTTCTGTGGATTGACACTGACCTTGGAAGCACCTCCACAGAATTTTCTTTGTGTGAATTTCCCTCCAATCTGATGCTCCATGGAGAGAGATTTACTTTAAGGGCAGTCATTGCTTTCAGAGGAGGCTTAACCCAGGAGGCTCTTGGACAT
>JAFFST010047236.1:23999-34083 GCA_022414735.1 Noturus placidus | reverse complement strand
GGACACTTCGGCATGGGATCACCCGGGCCGGGATTCGAGCCACCAACCCTACGATTAGTGGATTAGTGGACAACCCGCTCTACCAACTGAGCCACGGGCCGGGATTCAAACCACCAACCCCACGATTAGTGGATTAGTGGACAACCCGCCCTACCGACTGAGCACAAAGCTACCTGAGGAGCGCCGGAAACGTTTTGGACATAATGAAGGTTAGGATGGATGCAAGTGCAGATAAGAGCTTTTAATAAAGAGAGGAAGGCAAACAAATCCAAATAATGATACAATAACGTGGTCAAAAACAGGCAATGAGGTCAGGCGGTCTGCAAACAGGCATAAACAAGGAGAGGCAAGGCAAAAATCGAGAACGAGAAACAAAAATCAAGATCAAAGAACATGAGTAAAAACGAGGAACAGGGTATAAACGCTTGGTATGGTGACACTCAATACATCACAAACAGTGAATGCCTCAAAAGTCCTTTTAAACTGTGGTGTGATTGCGTGTAAGATTAGCGGCAGGGGTGCGTGATTGGAATGAATGAGTGTTCTGGGAATTGCGGACCATGGCGGCCTTGTTTGTAGGCCACAGTGCAGGATGGGAAATGTAGTCACTGGTTTCCTGTTATATGACAAGCACCTGTCATGGTCTTGTCACATTAAAACCCTGGTGAAGAAGGCCATCAGCCTCTATACCACCTTAGATGCTTAAGGGACTTTAAACTGCCCTCTAAGGTGCTAAGGCACTTCTACACCTGCACCATCGAGAGCCTCCTGGTGGGACGCATCACAGTCTGGTTTTGGGAACAGCTCAAAGAAGGATCTGTGGCTTTCCAGCAGGTGACAAGATCAGCTGAGCGCACCTGACCTGCATTCTGTCTACAGCAAGTGGTGCTGGAACAAGGCCAGGAAGAGAGTGAAGATCCTCAGCCATCTGAACAACAGACACTTCTCTCTGTTGTGGTCAGGGGAGTGCTCCCCAGGTGTGTGCGCATAAATGTGCGTGCTCCAATATCCAGCGTCTCATCCTGCCACAGTATTCCCAGATTCCCCAAAAGCCTGAATAAAATCAAGCGTTTACTGGTGATGGATTAATAAAGGAGATACATAGTCTATATTCACATGTGCACAGTGTTTCACACATTCTCCAGTCTGTTCTTTAATCCCTCCATCAAGCTCTAAATCTTCATCAACATCATCTCTGGCTGGCTCTCAAAGGCAATAAAGTCAAATGGGTTTTGGTTTTTGTTTTTCAAAGTGATGCAAACGAAATACCAAGCCCCTAAAAAGGAAGTCCAGTCCTGAATCAGAGCCGGGACCATACGTCTGCTTTTAAGGGTCTCTCTCTCTCTCTCTCTCTGCCCATGTCATCTGCACTCTGTTCCCAGCAAGGACGTACGTCACCAAGGACGAGAAAAAAAAGTCTAACTACGTGTATAACTGCTTAACTGTTTAACTGGAAATCGTTATTATATGTGAATATGTTCATTACTATTTCTGACATGTGATTATTGCTGCTACTGACTCATGCAACTCCTCTACAGGGTTTACATTTCTACAACAAGTAAGGAAAGCACCTCCATGTCCTTGCTAACTTATCGTAAACCCTCTCACATTAGTCAGCGATCATGTATCAGTGTCTCGGTTTGCATATTGCCCTAGGAGAGAGTTAGCTGGTGCGTGGGAATCGGGGAGAAAATGAAACCAAAGTATTGTTACCATGACAACCCCAATCTCAAATGTGATTGGTCCAAAGCTATACATTGCAAACCCTGTAAATATGAAACTAGAGGGCTACTCTAAAAGAGGTCTGGATGGTCCTGTAGGTTCCCCTGTGGTGTTCTGGATCATTCCAATGATTCAGAAGAAGATCTGAACTTCTTTTTACCCTCACACTCACACTTTCCGTGAACCTTTCCACGGCCCCTTACAACTCCTCTCTTCATTCCTTCATCCACAGCAAATCCTGCTCACTAAATAACTCGAAACATGATGTTAATTCATCATCTTATTTTATCACCGCAGCCTGGGTTTTGTTTGTCCATCAACCTTCCCAGCTCACGTTCAGCCAAAATGCACGCTAAAAAAACACAACTAACTCTCGAAACTCCTTCTCCACAACACAACACAACACAACACAGCACAGCACAGCACAGCACAGCACAGCGTGCCTCTGTTCTTCATTACAATTCAGGTTATATAGGTTTCTGTTTCACAACAGCTTTTATCCTAAAGGATAATCATTATGCAGTGTAACACAGTTGCCATAATTTATTGTCAAGCCAAAAAGGCTTGTCTGAGTTTATTTTGCAAGACTGTGGTTTTGAGGTAGAAACAGAAGCAGTACAAAACAACCCTATTTTCAGTACCGTGGATGAGTCGCCTTGTTGATTGAGTCCTTTCTCTTTATCTTCACTGAGTGTCAAGGATTAAAACTTCACACTCATGGTCCAAAAAGTACATACAGGCTGTATTTGTATTAGGTTTGAGGTTTGGATTGAAAGAAGTTTCATCAAATCAAACAGTTGGGTCTTGTAGCAGCGATGAGTCATTTCACAAAACAAAACCCTGCCGATAATAATCCTTTAATAAATACCGGCATATCCATGTCCGATTTTGTATATTCAATTCGATTTTATTTATACACAGCAATGGACATTGTCAGCAATCCGAATATAGATTTCAATTCGTTCCTAATGTGCAAGCAAGAGTGGCAAGGAAAACGTCCTGAGACGACATGAGGAAGAAACTGGGAAAAAAAAACATCCTCTACTGGGTATACTATAGAGGAATAGTCTGCATTTTTAACCTTAGCGGTTCCAAAGTGCTTTACACTGTGTCGCATTCACACACACTCACACACCAATGGTAGCAGAGCTGCCATGCAAGGCGCTAACTTGCCATCGGGAGCAATTTGGGGTTCAGTATCTTGCCCAAGGACACTTCGGCATGTGGTGTCATGTGGAGACTTTTGTAGACTTGTGGAGACATGTGAAGACATGTGGAGACATGTGGAAACTTGTGAAGACATGTAGACGCATGTTTAGTAATGTGGAGTCATGTGGAGACATGAGGAGACATGTGGAGTCATGTGGAGACTTGTGAAGACATGTGGAGACATGGTTAGTAATGTGGAGACATGTGGAAACTTGTGGAGTCATGTGGAGACATGTGGAGACCTGTGAAGTCATGTGGAGACTTGTGAAGATATGTGGAGACATGTTTAGTAATGTGGAGACATGTGGAAACTTGTGAAGACATGTGGAGACATGTTTAGTAATGTGGAGACATGTGGAGACATGTGGAGTCATGTGGAGACATGTGGAGACCTGTGGAGTCATGTGGAGACTTGTGAAGATATGTGGAGACATGTTTAGTAATGTGGAGACATGTGGAAACTTGTGAAGACATGTTGAGACATGTTTAGTAATGTGGAGACATGTGGAAACTTGTGAAGACATGTGGAGACATGTTTAGTAATATGGAGACATGTGGAGACATGTGGAGACCTGTGGAGTCATGTGGAGTCATGTGGAGTCATGTGGGCAGAGAATCGAACCGCCAACCCTACGATTAGTTGACAACCCGCTCTACCACCTGATCCACAGCCGCAAAAGTCATCTTGTATATGACGTGTTTGCATTTACAGAATGTCTGATTTGTTACTTGGTGCAAAAGTTAATGTCTGCATAATGATGTTGTTTTCATCACGCTAAACGTTTACATTTTGCTCATTTGGCTGACGCTTTTATCCGAAGGGACTTATAACTGAGAGGATACAACTGAGCAGATGAGGGATAAGGATCGTGCTCAGGAACCCAAGCATGGCAGATTGGTGGTGGAGGTCTTACCCACTGAGGCACCACTCCCAAAAACCATACAGTCCATCCCACTGCAAGAATTTGATTGAAATACACTACAATGAAGAATTCCTCACGATGACTTGCTTATGATTAATTAGGCCTTCTTATATTTTATATATATATATATATACCAACAATTATGTGAGAAACATTTAGTGTGTCTTCCTTATAGGTAAACTTACCCAAACTCATGGAGTGAGCCCGCCTGTTTAAGATTTGGTTGGATTGGGGTTCAGGGGCATCCAGCGAACATTTCAAAGCCAAATAAACCATGACACAAATTCTACTTCTCACAAGTCCTGTTCAAGAAAAGACATTTGGTGTGCATTTTCCTGGGACAGGTTTGAGCTAACGTTAGCTACTTGTTATGCTCGAACAGGATTCACACAACTAGTGGTGTTGTTACGGTAATGTTTTCCTTATTGAGACCTACTGAGATCTGAACTCTGAGGAAATTGGGGTTCTTGTAAACAGCTCGTTTGGAATCTGCAATGGAAATGAATTTATTCCGGCTGATGTAAACACAGCTGCATATTTTCACTTTCAAGCCAGATGAGTTAGTGACACAGCAGTTTGTTTTCCATTCTGAAAACACACACACATGAGAATTTGTGTTCGGAAGTGCTCACAGCAGTGTTGCCTCATTAACTCCTGGACACAAGGCTGTGATGACGGCTAACATGCCCAGAGGTGCTTTCCCTTACACCGTCAACGTCACACGTATAACAACCCGACACCATGCTCTGTAAATTACCTACAGCTTGGATACACATGTTGACTGAGTCACAGTTTAGCACCTAAAGTGTCTCATGGTGAGAGAGCTTTATTTATTTATTTTTCAACAATCTCCTTCCTCCATATCTCCATAAGAGATTCTGCATCTTCCCTCACCCAGCAATCCTAGCCCTCACATCCCTTCTTGTCCCCTACACCAGGGGTTCTCAAACCTGTCCTGGACGACCCCCGGAACTGCACATTTTGTACGTCTCCCTTATCTGACACACCCAATTCAGGTCTTGCAGTCTGTAATAATGAGCTGATGAGATGAACGAGGTGTGTTAGATGAGGAAGCCGTACAAAATTTGCAGGTTCGAGACTATCTGTAATGTAAAGGTTCAGTGCTGGGTCTTCTTTTATTTCCCTCCTACAGTATACCCCACTTTTTCAGCGAGGTCATATTCTCCCATATTTGTTTATTATGCTGTGTATGCTCATCCTCGTCTTTCTTTTCCTCCCTCAGACATTATGCATCTGAACATACGTCAACATGCCTGGATATGGATGGCAGCTGTGAGTAAACCTCACATCCCTGTCAGGATCATTGGTGTAGTTGTTGACAAGCAATTATCTTTCTCTGTTCATAGATTCGCCTTTAGAATATCTCGAGGACCCACACTTTTTTCCCCTCACAGGCCACTCAGATGGTTGTTCAGACCTGTGGTCGTCTTATGATTGGATTACTGCGACACTGATGCTTGCGTACAAAGCCAACAACTACTACTTTCTAGTTTATCACCTGGCTGTGGCTCAGTCGGTAGAGCGGGGTGTCCATTATTCATAGGGTTGTCGGTTCGATTCCCGGCCCGCATGACTCCACATGCCGAAGTGTCCTTGGGCAAGAACCCTAAGTTGCCCCCTATGGAAAGTTAGCGCCTTGCATGGCAGCTCTGCCCCCATTGGTGTGTGTGTGTGTGGGTGAATGAGACACAGTGTAAAGCGCTTTGGATATAAGTGCGCCATTTACCATCATTTATTGCAATTTCTTTGACTCCAAAAGTAGTTCTTTCATTAAACATGACTGTTTATATTTTATGACACTTCAGAAATTATTCTCTTGAATTCTTATACACACATTAAAATCTATGATATTTTTGGATTGCTGTCTCTGTGAAATCCGAATGAAATATCCCCTCCGCCAAGCTAATATCACTTTGCTTTTAATCACGGACGTGTGTGAACACGGCACGTTGTCATTAGTGTTAAAGTGCCGTGATTCGTTTAGCAGCAGAAATCTCAAATTTATTCATATCATATAAAGTTTATATCAGAATCTGTACTGTACTCTGTCTTTCCGTTCAGGCTCTGGTGTCGAGAGAGCTCAGTTTTATGACGCTGCTGGTCCAATGGCCCTGCCAAGGTGAACCATTTGTTTTAATATGCACTGTTCCAGATCACACTAACCCATAGCAAAAAAAAAAAAAAAAAAAAAGTGGTGTTCTTGGCTTTGGACCAGTGTTTAAGGTTAACCAGCTTTTCTTGGGTGGTCTTGAATGTACAGTGGTTCCTAAATTTGGTATTTGAATACCTCGATCCTGTATACTTTGTTTTATTCAACTAATCGGCTCATTAACAGGGCATCCTTGAGTCTTAACAGGTCACATGACTTGTGTAATCTTCAATATACATCAACAGGTTTGTGGTGGGTTGTTATTCAAAAGAACACGAGACGATCATCCAAGATATATCACTTTAATTTCAGTTTATTTTTGTGCAAAAATAGCTTTCACTACCTCTGGCAGATGCCAAGTGGGAAAAAAAAATAAAAAATCACTGGAGTTCAGCACCCAAACCTTGGAGTCGCTTCAGCAATGAATCACGTCAAAGGTTCTGCTGCTTTTCATTAAAAAATAAAGGTTATGCGGAAAGAAATATCGATTTGCAACTGTGTTTTTTTGTCATTTTTAAAAACAGAATGTAATAATAAAAAGATACAAAGGCACACCAACATACTTTCATAGAAAACATACCTTCGTATCAGGCATAAATCAAAAATATTTACACAATTTTAAAATCTGTACAAAGAATGTTCCCACAAATTTCTTGAAACCCCATATAACACTTCAGCTGTAGCAAAAGATTGAGGTAGCACATGAAGACATGGAGACAGCGAGAAAAACAGATAGTAAGGCAGATGGAGAGAAAAGATGTACTTTTACACACACACTAAACCTTAAGCTTAAATTTGGATTGTGGCAAAATCCAGAGATATGTGGAAGTCTGGGAAAACACCATTTTTGGGACATTTTGAAAGCCGGGATTTGATTTGATTAGGCTTATTTCCGTTTTGCTTCGGCGCATAGCTATTCAACGTCTTCATCAAACTCACTGCGCGAGTGAAGTGCGAGGTCTTAGATGTCATTGACCAGACGCTTTTTTTTTTAATGCGGTTTACGTTAACCTGCGCAGGCAGATGCAAAAGCAACCTTAAAAAGCGAATAATAAATAAAAACATTATCACGTTGTTTTCGATGAAATATATCGATCGTTACTAAACGTTCAGGTGACAATATAAATAATCAGATTTCTCTTTTTTGGTGTTTCACAGACCGCCACAAAAAACCCCTGAATCCCTTACCGTTACTTAATTTAAGTTTATGTACCGACCGAGCAATTTTTCATAATACAAACATTTTATGACTATTACCTTTAATGCCTTTGGAACGTTTTGTTTTCTAGAACATTAAACGTGCTCTTTATTTTCTTCTTCTTCTTCTTCTTCTTCTTCTTCTTCTTCTTCTTCTTATTATTATTATTATTATTATTATTATTATTATTATTATTATTATTATTTAAGAATCTTATCAATCTTAAACATTTAAAGCATTCCAGTGAAGATAATGCACCAATTTTCAGTTGTAGCAATGCTAACACACACGTTTCACAAGCATTGCAACGGGGTGTGTGTGTGTGTGTGTGTGTGTGTGTGTGTGTGTGTGTGTGTGTGTGTGTGTGTACATATCCAAAATATTTTTTTTGGTTTTTTTTATCTTTACCGATGAACCTTGTTAGGACTTTTAAGATACATTTCTCAATGTTACATAAGGAAGTAGACACTTTAGGGCATGCTGTTATGGGAAAATTATCAGTGATTATTATTTTTCGCAGTTTATTATTAGCCTCCGTCCTCCGTACAAGTCCCTGTGATCGAGCTGTTACTATAGAAACGATATTCGAATATTACAACGAGCACATTAATATTAATATAAACCTGTGATTTGCAGCTGCACTACAGTCAGAGCTGCTATTATAGGAAATTAATCAACACCTACTGACACGTGTCTGTTAGCTGGGATGCTACCAAGGCAGAAATCCGGCTGGCTCCTCGGACTTCTCGAAGGCCACTTCATTGTTTTTGCGCTCTGGGTGAAACTTGATTCTGGAAAGCTTTAACACAATCCTCCAGGAAAATCCTCCTTTCTTTATCGTTCCTACTCAGAAAACCTTTCCCCATTACCCCCTCCCCCCCCCTCCTCTGACCCAGGAGAACAAAGCTAGAGCCGGAAGACAAGCTAGAGGTGGGAAAGTGCAGCCAAGAGAAAAATCTCAAAGAGAAGCTGTACAAAACAAAAACAACAATATATGATCAATATATTTATATTTTTTCGTAAAAGATCATAAAATGACTGAATATATAAAACCAGCACTGCTGGTTAACATCGTCCCTTCAGCCACATAAGTGTAAATGGTATTAAAATGAAAGATTAAGAAGATATTGGGAATGATCAGGATGGAAAATGATGATGAAGGGAGGTCCGCCGGTGACGTGGGTCCCTTCACTCTCACTCAGAGAGACCATTCCAGATGAAGATGGTAGACAGATACGTTTTTGTCCTGATGAGAAGACTGTGCGTCCCTGGAGAAGTGGACGGGAGACCCTGTGTGTACGGGGCGCATCACTCTCGAACCGTGAAGACGCGGAAGGACCCGCCTTGTGACTGGGATTTACTGGAAAGGAGACAGTGAACACTTAGCTAATATGAGCAAAATGTGCACAGTGTCACCATGACAACGCACTTACCGGTCTAGCTTGGCTAAATAACTAGCTTAGCTTGCCAAATGTTAGTTCAGTTAGCATATTTAGGTTTATGTCATAGTAATAGTGATATAAATAGTAGCTTTATCTCAGAATATACTGCATTTCTAATGAAGGTCTTTTCCATGTCAGAATAAAACGTTTTAAAAACGTGAAAGCTCTTCTGAACGGAATACACGTGCTGTATGTAAATGTGTTTATAATATCTCAAAGTGATTCTCAAAGTGGGGTTCTTGGAGGGTCAACTTTTCTTCTAACAGGAACAGAAACCACATCCCACCATCATCGATGGTAATGAAATCTAAATCTTTTAATTTCAATAATAATGGGAAAAACAATTCATGACAAAAAAAAAAACATACTCTCTTACGCGAAAAAATAGCCAAAATGATACTGTATATTATATGTTTAAATAGTGTGCTTCAATTTTTGGAATACTTTGTCAAATGAAGCTGTACTAATGGAGCCTGTAATTTATTTTCATCCATCCATCCATCTTCTGTACCGCTTATCCTTTTCAGGGTCACGGGGAACCTGAAGTCTATCACCGGGAGCATCAAGCACAAGGCGGGGTACACCCTGGACAGGGTGCCAATCCATCGCAGGGCACAATCACATACACATTCATACACTACGGACACTTTAGACACGCCAATCAGCCTACCATGCATGTCTTTGGACTGGGGGAGGAAACCGGAGTACCCGGAGTACCCTGACGCACGGGGAGAACTTGCAAACTCCGCCCACACACACACACACACACACATACAGGGCCACGGTGGGAATCAAACCCCCGACCCTGGAGGTTTGAGGCGAACGTGCTAACCACGTTTGTTGTTGTTTTTAGATAGTAGAACATTTGAAAACCCTTATATATAGAGAGAGAGAATACATTGCTAGAGGGTCCTAACTTATTCCATCTAGGAGTGTTAAAAGTTCAATATGATTTCTTCAATATGAAGACTGATGTGGAAACTCCAACACTAGCTCGTTGTTACTGGTGTTCTGATCTTGTTCAAATGAAATGAGCTCTATTGTGCTTGGCGTGTTTGCACAATTGCGGTCCACCTTCTGTTCTACAAGGTTGGGGTGGATTTTGTCAATGCTAGTTGAATTGTCCTGCTCGAGTAAGGAAGTTCGAGGTCTGTGTGTGGTCCGTCTACACGTTATTACTTTAGGCACTCGGAGATGAAAAGCTCAGAGAAATAAACGAGAAGCAAGTACCTTTCAGACTGAACGCCATTCTTCAGGCTGCCCGTGTAGCTGTTCTTCTTATCCATAGCCAAGATGTCCAGATATCCTCCTGAAGCTTTGATCACGCCGGCGTGGAGAGCGGCCCGGCAGATGCTAGAGCTCTGAAAGGAATACAAACGTCAGATCTTACACTTGTACCATTTACTCAGATGATCAAAAA
>JAFFST010047235.1:16999-33804 GCA_022414735.1 Noturus placidus | reverse complement strand
ATGGTAAGGGGGGCAATCACTTTTTCACACAGGGCCATGATGGTTTGGATTTTTTTCACCTTTAATAATAAACACCTTCATTTACAAATTGCATTTTGTGTTTACTTGTGTTGTCCTTGACTATTGTTTAAATTGGTTTGATGGTCCGAAACACTTAAGTGTGACAAACATGCAAAGGAACAGGAAATGAGGAAGGGGGCAAACACTTTTTCACACCACTGTATATATATATATATATAAACTACTACCAGCTACCTCAAAAGAGGTTTTAAAAATAAAAAGCCCTGACAACAAGACCAACAAGCCCAGCTGACCCAAGCTCTGCTGCACAAAAAAGGAAGACCTCATGCCCAAATAAAACTCGCAAGTATGAGGCTGCATACATGCCCGAAATGCATTATCTGCCTGGAGATTCTCTCCAACAAATGTTTCAAGCCTTCTAAACTTCAGCGTCATTTGAAACAAAAGCACCCAACAGAGGCCGAAAAGACAGTGGACTTTTTCAAACGAAAAGAAGAGAATTTGGCTAGACAGTCCACCATATTCGTGCAGCAAGCTACTGTCATTGAAAGGGCATTGAAGGCATCATTCTTGGCATCATACCACATTGCTCATGCCAAGAAGCCACACACAATTGGAGAAGATCTGATTTTACCAGCTACCAAAGACATTGTAAGAGAACTGCTTGGTGATGATGCTGCTTGGAAAATCGACTTTCTGATACTTCCGTAAGCCGACGGATTGGTGAAATGGCTGAAGATGTGTCCGCTCAATTTTTGGAGCAGGTAAGAATCAGCGAATATTTCGCACTTCAGCTGGATGAGAGCACGGATGTATCTAATGCTGCTCAACTGCTTGTGTACATCAGGTTCATTTCCCAGGAATTTGTTGAAGAAATTCTATTTTGCAAAGCCATTGGAGGTAGAACCACTGGGAGAGATATTTTTCAAGTTTTGGATGAGTATATAGAATCTAATGTGCTTGTCTGGTCTCGTTGTGTGGGGGTGTGTTCGGACGGGGCCGCCGCCATGACCGGGAAGAGCAGTGGACTGACCACTCGTATCAAACTTAAAGCCCTGAATACAGTTGCCACACACTGTATGCTACACCGTGAGGCTCTCTTCACGAAGAAGCTTGACGACGAGCTTAACCAGGTATTACAAGACGTTATACAAGTTGTGAATTACATCAAAGCCCGCCCCATGAAACACAGACTGTTCAATATGCTTTGCAACGAGATGGGCACCTGTTTGCATACATGTCAGATATTTTCCACCATCTAAATGTTTTTTTTTTTTCTTCCTTTTTCTATCAAAAATCCATTCAGTTTTATCCTCGGCCTCCCACTACTATACGCAGACGAGATTTCCCACAAACAGGGAAGTCACAGGGGTCAGCTCAGCCGGAGTGTGCCAACCATCTAAATATACTGAATCAAAACATGCAAGGGCATGACACCTACATATTGCATGTGCAAGACAAAGTGCGTTCTTTTTTTGAGGAAGATAGTGCTATGGTCAAACAAGCTCCAAGAGGGAATAACAGAAATGTTTCCATTACTTCACCAAAAGCTCCTGTCATCTGGTGAGTTGGGCACCATCTCGCCACTGATCCAGTCCTACCTTCAGCACCTACAGGGATATTTCAGGGACTATTTCCCTGACCTTGAAAACACACATCTAAACTGGGTTAGGAACCCCTTTGCTTCTGGTGTAGGTGCAAGTCTTGATTTAAAGGCACAGGAGGAACTGATTGACATGACAAGTTCATGTGATTTAAAAATGAAAATTGAGTCTGTTTCCCTTTCTAACTACTGGCTACATGTAAAATAAGACTATCCTGCCCTGGCTGAGAGGGCTCTAAAATGCCTTCTCCCTTTTGCAACAACTTACTTGTGTGAGTCTGGCTTTTCTACTTTAAAAATACTTAAAACAAAACACAGAGCACGTCTACATGTGGACAATGATATGCATATGGCACTGACAGACATAAAGCCGAGGCTTGATAAACTGTGTTGGAGCCACCAAGCCCATCCCTCCCACTAGTATGTTTTCCCTTTCTCACTCTGACAACCACACACACACACAGAATCATTTCCTAATGTAATGTAAATATGTAATTATTAATAAATAAAAGGGGGATATATTCAGAAGTCTTTATTTTTAATGTGTTTCATATACATTTTGCAAAAGGAGGGGCCTCGGTCAAATGTTAATGCCTTTTGGGGGGCCTTGCCCTGGAAAAGTTTGGGAACCTAGGGCACTAAGGTATCGAGGACCTTTAGATAATAAACATACTACCCAACAATACTGTGCGAAGTAACTAAGGCGTATAAATAAGGCACATAACTTAACTCAACAATCAACACCTGGTGCATATTAAACATATTAACAAAAGCAATACAAAACCCGGAGGTGAGTAACCAACAAAGAAGGGATCACGTGTCCCGTCGGCTCGGTTGAGCCACACTGCCATCAACTGGCGAGGCGTGACACACAGTGGGTTTTCATTTGACTTTGGTGGAATCATTGTTCAACCAGAAGAGGGTACTGCATACAAGGCAATGACCAATTTTTCAGTTTTTTATTTGTTGAAAAAGTTTGAAATATCCAATAAATTTTGTTCCACTTCATGATTGTGTCCCACTTGTTGTTTGTTCTTCACAAAAAATTACAGTTTTATATCTTTATGTTTGAGGCCTGAAATGTGGCAAAAGATCGAACAGTTCAAGGGGGCCGAATACTTTCGCAAGGCACTGTATTTTTGGGAGAGGGTTCCTTTCGTCTCTGTTTTTGGTATAGGTAGTAAGGGAAGAATACTTGTATTTTCCTTTCTTTCCTTTTAGGTAAGTTAACTACCTAATTCATAGAAATATTTTGTTTGTTCATTTGGCCTGGGCCCACCCTGAAGATATGCCTGGTGTGTGTGTGTGTGTGTGTGTGTGTGTGTGTGTGTGATATACCACAATTTTTGAACAACCTGGTGTTTGTGTACTCCTGGTTCCCTCACTTACAAAGAGTCAATGAACGTGAATCGCGAGCTGGTTACTCTGTGCAGCCCGACCTAGATATAATGTATTTATTGCAACAACAATATAAAATTGACTCCATACTAATACTGTTAGGTCAATGATATTTATATGTATTTAGTTTTCTTTGTTTGTTAAGTAAGTCAACTGAAAATATTTTTCTAATTAGGGTTAATAGATATAAGGGTATATAGGTAGCTCTATATTACAGCACTAATATATATTTTTATATGAGCCAACATGTCACGATTCCCCCTGGAAGCAGAGTGCATTGTGCAAGCACGCAAGCAACTGCTCTTTCCTGATGTTGACATTGACACTTCAACACGTGGACTATGTTTGTTTCTGTCATATCTCCTCCCTGTGTCTGTCATTGGCAAAGCTGTCACGTGTGTCTGAAGTACTTGCAGCTGCCAGCTATTACGATGGTGGACTAGCATGCATATATACTGCGGTATATTGATGAATGAACAAACTTGTGTTGGAGTTTGAATGAACATGTACGAGTAAGCATAGTCATAGTTATAGTCAGACTAAGTTTTGCTCATGTCCAAGCCTGCAGATGAAGTTTCGTCCAAACCTGCAGATCAAGTTTCGTCCAAGCCTGCAGATCAGCGTGGAATATTGATGAATGAACGAACTTGTATGGGAGTTTGAATGAACGTGTATGAGTAGTCAGTCATAGTTATAGTCATAGTCACAGTCCATAGTTCATGTTAATTTAGCTATACTGGTTTCTCTGCTAAACAGTTTAGAGCATTCGCTTATGTTTTACGTTTCCTGTTTAGTGTATCGACCTCGTTTTCTGTGACCTCGACTTTGCTTATTGCCTCGCCCTGTATTATCCTGTTCACTGATCACCTGACCCTTGCCTGGTTTTGGAATACTCTGTTTGGATCACGTTTTGGATTTACTGCTTGACTCTTCTTAACAAAGACTGGTCAAATAGCATTTGTATCCAGCCTTCTCTCTCCGCTGTCACGACACGTGATAATTTGTTATGCTTGTTAAGGACTGTTTAAAACATATTAATATAATTTGTGAAGCATCTTGCAATATGAAAAATTTCCACTGTATTATAGAATTTACTGTGTGTTATATAAATTTCGTGAAAGATCAAATTACTTTGTGTTTGAAATTTTGACTGAAACAATATTTATACTTGTGCACTGTGGCACCTATTTAGTATTTCAAATATGTACCTTGTCCTTGAACTACCTAGTCATGCTGATTAGAGTTGTAATGTATTTGATATAAACTGTACTCAATAGATTTTGTTTAACAATGCAGTATTTTCATTGAATTTTTTTATTTATCTCATTCAGTGACATTATATTGGTGTATATCTGAGTTGCTGAAAGATCACACCTAGTAATGTCAGTTGGATGGTTTGAGACTACTGATGCCAAGATGAATGTCTCTTGTGTAGTTTGAAATTGCTGGAAAATGCTTTTGTGATAAAATTGTCATATATTGCAATTACACCTGCAAAGTATGGACATGAATGTCTATTTATACATGTACAGTTCAGAAAAGTGAATATCAAAGGAATTATATTGTGAAAATGTGAAGTATTGTTTGAACATAATGAATTCTTTAAAAAATATTGTGTAATCATTTTATCGTATAATCTGTATTTACAACTGTGTTTTAAGGCCACTTTAAAAAAAAAAAAAAAAAAAAAAAACATGGTTTCAAGAACACAATCATAATATTTCCGAAAAAAAAAGTTATAAGGTTACAAGAGAAAAATTGCAATATTTCAAGAATAAAGTCATAGTACTATGACAAAATGGTTCATAATGTTCTTGTCTTAAATCGAGAGATGGTTATAGTTTAGAATTTCAGCTTTTATTTCCTGGTATTTACAATCTCAATTAAGAAAAATCTGGGACAGTATGGAAAATACTAATAAAAACAAAGAGGAGTAATTTGTAATAATCTGGAAAGACCTTTGTAATATCACAGTTTAAAACTGGATTTAAAGAGAAGCAAATCAGTCAATGAATCACATGAAAATTAATCATACGTAAATGAATCACATGTAAATTAATCACATGAATCTCATGAAAATTTATCTAATGAAAAACATGTAAATTAATCACATTAATATGAATCACATGTAAATGAATCATATGAATAAATAAATTAAAAGAAAAGAGGAGTAATTTGTAGATGTACCTTGACTTGTATTTAAACAAAAATCTATAAAGACAAGATATTTGATGTTTTGATAGTTTGATATTTGATGACTCCGTCATCAACCGGCTGCGTGCAGGAGATCCCTGCAAGATTTCTGATCAGGGAGTCAGAAGAATAATCAGAAGAGTACACCAAGGGACATCTCGGAAAGAGCTCCAAAAAATCTTGGAGGCAGCAGGTACCATTGTCACAGAGAAAACAATAGGCAATGCACTCCACTGCTCAGGCTCACCCCACAAGACTCCATTACTAAAGAAAAGGCATGTGTAAGCTCGTTTAAAGTTTGCTACAACTCATTTGGACAAGCCTATGAAATACTGGGAGAGTGTAGTCTGGACGCATGAGAGCAAAATTGAACTTTTTGGCTGTTATACTACACAGCATGTTTGGAGAAGAAATGGCACGGCACATCACCCAAAAACACTACACCAACAGTGAAGTTTGGAGGTGGAAGCATCATGGTGTGGGGATGTTTTTCATCACATGGTACTGGCAGATTTCAGATAATTGAAGGAACGATTAATGGAGCCCTTTACTGGGAGACTCTTGAGAAGGATCTGCTGCCATCCACAAAGAAAATTGGAAAATTGGGCAGCTGTGGCTCAGTTGGTAGAGCGGGTCGTCCACTAATCGTGGGGTTGGTGGTTCGAATCCCGGCCCGGGTGATCCCATGCCGAAGTGTCATTGGGCAAGACACTGAACCCTAAGTTGCCCCCAATGGCAAGCTAGCACCTTGCATGGCAGCTCTGCTACCATTGGTGTGTGAGTGTGTCTCATTTGTAAGTTGCTTTGGATAAAAGCGTCTGCTAAATGAATAAAAATGTAAATGTAAAAATGTTTCAGAGAAAAAAAATCAAGGTGTTAGAATGGCCCAGCCAATCACCTGACTTGAATCCAATTGAACAAGATTTAGAAGAACGGGCCAAAATCACACATGAATACTGCAGCCAATTAATTTCTTAATACAGGAATCGTCTTGAAGCTGTCATTACAAACAAAGGCTTCTCCACGAAGTATTAAATATATTTCTGTTAGTGTGTTCAATACTTTTTTCCTGCGTCATTCCCCTTTATTAGCCATAACTTCAATTATGGAGTTTAATGTTTGGATTTCTTTATATGTGTGGATTTCTTAAGTTAATTCTGGTGATTCATTAACTGGTGAAAATTTCATATGAATAGCCTCATAGGAAATATATTTACTGAAAAAAAATGTTGATGCGTTCAATACCTATTTCCTCCGCTGTATATGTTTACAACTATTTACCCTCATTAGCAAGTCAGTGTGCTGGTGTGTGGATTATTAAGTTCATTATTTTGGTTTTAATGTTTTATTAATGGGATGTAAACCATTTAGTGAGGTGTTTTGGGATTGTTTTTTAACTTCTGAGAAAATGGCGCATGTTCAAGTATGTTGAATCAAGATGTTGAATATAATGATATTTCTGACACTGGTTTCCTTCCCCAGTCCAAAGCCATGCATGCTAGGCTGATTGGCATGTCCAAAGTGTCCGTATCAATGTGTATGTGATTGTGCCTTGCAATGGATTGATGCCTTTGTACCCCAGGATCCCCAGGACCCTGTAGCACAAGCGGCATAGAAAATGGATGGATATTTCTGATTTAGCTGTTGTGTTCCTGAATTCGCTCCTGTATTTGGGGTTTTTTTTGTTAGGTTTCTGTATTTGCTGGTGTGGTTTTGGTTTTGCTGTTTCATTTTCAGATTTTTTGTTGTGTTTATGAATTTCCTGTTCATTTATTATTGTGGTTTGCACTTATAGACCACCTCATTATAGTTAAAGCAGTGCTTAATGAAAGCATGGAATTAGTCAAAAGGAAAACATCTGTCTAGTCATTGTGGGTGGATTCTGACAAATAGAGTATTTTAATCCTCTGACAAATGCATCCCACCCATCCTGTCTTATTCTCATTGCTTGCATCAGAAGGTCATGGTGATTTTTCCCATGGGCTTGGGCTGCAAATCTGTGATTGATTAACTGAGGAAGACTAGTTATTTAAATAAATAGGAAAATGTTTGCATCATACTCTCCAACTATACTTGAAAACATAGGGTAATATCTATTAAATCCAGGACTCTTGAAGAAGAACTGGGCTGGTAGCAAAGATAATGTCTACAATCTGATATCTTCTTGACTCATGTTAATCCCCCACAAAATATAAGTTTATTTATAGTGCTACCAATCTTACAGCCTTTGTAGTTGTCTAAATATGTATTTTACTCAGTATCATAAACAGAAACCATCACAACACACACAAGCATGACTAATGTTAACCCGTGTGGTCTTATATATTAGACAGTTGGTAACACTGTCCTAAATGTCAGAAAATATGCAATTTGCATTCATGTCACAGCCAGAACTACATTGGATAAAAGGTCTACACGCCCGTGTTAAAATTAGAAGGTTTTGTGATGAAAATAATTAAATCACGATGTTAAATCATGTCAGAACATTTCCCACCTTCATTGGGATCAACAAAACCATGGATTGTGTGCTGTTTATTTATTTATATAGACTGATTTGTTTTATTTATGATTAATGATGCATGAATGAATGAATATTAAAAACTAAATGATGTAAATTGAGGTTAGGAGAACCTTAGGGGAACGTTCAGAGAACGTCATGGAAATGTTCTACAATCCTAAAAAATAACTTTCTATATTTCCTAAAAGAAATATTTCTTGGCTTACCGAAAACAAATCTTAAAAATGTACATTCTTGGAACGCTATAGGATCCAAAAACTTGTTAGTTTCACGTGTGTTAGAGAAGGAGGCGGAAGCAGTCACAGACCCTTTCATCGAGTTTATTGTGAGCGACGAATAACCACAAACATAATCATAATCCAGGGGTCACCTTGACATGGATATCCATACAGAAACGAACACGGGAAACTGTGGCATAAAAACAAAACACTAGGACCTAGTACGATAAGCTATGACTTGAAAACAAAAGACTGAAACTCCTGAATCTAACACGACGAAACCTAATGACAATAACTTAAGCAACCTAAACAACGAAAGACAATGACACCATGCAAACTATGACTATATATAACCTTTGTGCTCATTACCCATAACCCGAAACAGATGGACACACATGTGACCACGAGTCCGCCGTCGTGGACAACAGTGCAAGGCAACAGTGCAGTGCGCATGCACATACTGGCGAGACCTCAATAAGTCCTGCTCCTGACAAGCGAGAGTGCAGTGCGCATGCACACTGCCTCCAGGAGGAACCGTGACAGATCCCCCCACGGGCGCTCCTCCCCGAGTGCCCCAACACAATTCTCCCTTTGGCGGCCCTTGTCCCCTGGGTAGAATGTCCCAGATCGCACCTGGGAACCCTGTGATCTCCGCTATGGAGCCGGCAAGCAGTGGAACGCCCACTAATAGGTGAGAGAGCATAGTCTTTTCCTTGACCGAGCAGGGAGCTTGCACAATGACCTCAGCAGAGCCGGGAGGCTGAGAGCCATCCTTATTTGAGCAGTGAGACCAAGCTACGTTCCCCTCTGCACGGTGAGACTGGGAGGCGTCTCCTATTGAGGCTGAAAGCTGTGCGACGTCCTCATTTGAGTCTAGGAACTGATCTACGACCTCAGCTATGCCGTGAGGCTGAGTGACATTTTCAGTTGAGTCTGGAAACTGAGCGACAACCTCAGCAGGACCATGAGGCTGAGCAACGTCCTCCGTTAAGACATGAAGCTGAGCGACGTCCTCAGCAAAACTGTGAGTCTGAGCAACATCCTCAGTTGAACCTGGGGATGGAGCGATGACCTCAACAGGACCGTGAGGCTGGGGTCCTACGCCGGAGGTCCCGGGTCGGCCCCCCCAGGGGTCATAATCTGTTGCAGACGCTGGAGCCGAAAGAGTCCCTCGGTGACTAATTTGACTTGCTCTACCAGCAGGACACAACATCCGCTGAGTTCATCCGAACCGGTCGTTGGGCAAACGCCCTCGGCAGAGCAGGCCTATGGGGCAAAACTTTTGACTTGACAGGCAGGCCGTGTCGAAGGCTTCGAGGGCCTGAGACTCGTCTTAGAGCTTGCTGGCTTGGAACTGGACCTGGTTCTCAGAAGCTTGATACTGGAGCTTTATTCTTTACTTCTGCTCTCAGTTCCTAGCAATCGTCCATACGCTTGGTGGATTCACGTTCCATTACCACAATTTGGGCCAAGAATTGTTCCGAGAGACTTTTTTACCTGGAATTCTCTTCCTGTTCCAAGTTTAGTATGGTTTGGAGCCGAGTAGTCATGCCTCGCTCTTGGCTTAGAGCATTCTGTAGCTTCTGTACAAGATTGAACTGCTGATCCCAGTCGTCAGAGAGGTTCTGAAACTTGGCCTGCAGGTTCTTCCCAACACTACCTTGACTTCTCAGTTCTTCCCTAAGTCTGTCTCTGTCTATTTCCACAGATCTTAGCTCCAAAGCCTGTGTTGTCATTTCTGCTCTTCAATGCCTTTTGGGTGTCCTCCAAGTTTTCTCGAAGTTGCCCAAGTTCCCTCTCTTGATCATCCAACACTGTTTTGTGCTGAGCAAGTGCAGATGACAGATTATTGCAGTTCCCGTGCATTCTTTCCTTTTCCTTTTGCCCCATCTCAAATTCAGCTGTCATGCAGTTCCAGTCCTTTCCAAACTGACAAATCGTGTCGAGGGGCTCTTCATCCCTCTTCTGGTTCGGCACAAGCTTCTGTTCAAGCTGAGACACCTTACCAAGAAGTGCTTCCTCCTTGTTTTTCTCCACCTCTTGTTGATAAAGCTTCTGCTCCCGTTCCCGATTCAGCTCATGCTCTAACTGTGACATTGTGCCTAGAAGCTCTCGCTCTCTCTCCTTCCTCGATTTTATCTCTCAGTCTTTGGCATTCAGTTCTGAAGTCAGACTGTGGATGAGGGCATCTTGGGCCTTCATTGACCTAGTGTTGTCCTCCACTTTCCCCTCCAGCTGCTTCAGCAACTTGAGCGATTCCTCCTCTGCTCTGTCCTGTATCTCCTCCTAAGCCTGCATCTTGAAAATACATTCCTACAGCTAACGAACCTCTTCCTGGTACTTTTCCTCCAGCTGACTCTGATGCATGTGCAATCCCTCCTCTGCTCTGCTTTGTAGCTCACTCTGAGCTTGCATCTTGCAAATGCACTCCTTCAGCTTACGAACATCTTCCTGGTGCTTTGCCTCCAGTTTCCTCCTTTCCTGAGCAGCACTGCTGCAGATCAAAGCTTGTTCCTCGCCCAAGCACTCAGTGCTGTGAAGGTGCTCCTTGCACCTCTCCTGCGCGAGCCCCTTGTCCTCACTTGGGTTCTCTCCAGCTTTCTGCTCGTGCGCCTTCCCAGGCGTCTCCTCTGGGGCTTTCACCTTTAGGGCTACTTTAGTTGAAGTCCTCTTCCTTCAGTGCAATCCATTCTGGATAAACTTCCTCAGGGTTGGTCGCTTTCTTAACCTTGTTTTTCACTGTCTTCTCCTTCTTTGGAGTGTCTAACTGTTTCATACTTTTCTTCAAAACAGTCTCCTTCAGAGCATACTCATTCTCAGTGATTTCTTGCAGCTGAACTTGACTCCTGGGCATGGCCGTGGCCTGACATGGCCCCCATGGCCCACACTCGTGATTGTGTGGCTGCCAATCCAATACATCAAACAAGCAATAGCAATATTTAGAACGGTATAGGAGAATCATTCAATTAAATGTTGAACTCTGGCCTATACTGTCCATAAATCAGACATATCACCAACGTATCAACATCTTTACATCATTCATAACTCCTATAGATACTCCTATAGATGCTTCATCTCTGAGAGAGCCACTGGTGACAGAGGCTATTAAAGATGCAGTATTGAATATGAGCAAAGGCCATAAATAACACACCTTCCAGATGAAAAACGGAGATTCTGCTTATGGGGATATGTATTTTTTTTTTCTTAACTCTCATTAATCTAGACAGAGTTTTTTTCTTTTTTATATTAATCTCTAATTTGTTATGTATTTAGTTATTTTTTATTGTAAAACATTTAATGTAATTTTCCCCTCTTTCAATCTTCTGTGTATACCCACCACACCACTATCATCGTATTAGAGCTAAACATTCTGTAATAATAAATTATGCGTTATAATTGTGAATTTTGATTAAGGAATCACAAAAAGCAAGGTTTTGTGACTGAACTCCTTAAGAAGTAATTCCTTCCTTTACACGTCTCCAATACCCCACCCATTGAATGGATGACAAACCAAACTAAACCGGTTTAATCTGTAGAGTAAGGGAGGAGCAGTTTCATGACTATTTTGAATTTATGAATGAATAATAATTTATGAATGAGTAGATTTAAATTTATTGATGAATGGATAAAATGAAAGTTGTCAGGAACAAATAATTGAAGAGATGTTAATCATATGCAGGTGACTCGGGATGGGTCGTTGACGTTAACACTACTAAACCTGTTCAAGAGTTATGTAGGCAAACTATGCATATTTTGATAATGCTTTCAGACCTGACGATTTTTCAGCTTGATATATGAGGATAGTCTCCACTGACGTAGGCTTCTGTACGCATATCATTCTGTGTCACACACAGAAGTCTCGTCTTCAACTTCCTTTTGTTGTTTTTTTCGTGGAAGGCGTGTAGGCTTGTTCCTGCCCTTATAAATCACTGAAGCTTGCCTCCAGTGCACATTACCACAAAGGGAGAAATCGAGGCAGAAGTCCTAAAGAAATCAGCTTTATTCAATTACAGTTTACAGGGTAAGTAACTTCACGATGATTTTTCTTTCAGATCTTGACTATCAGTCTTAACATTTTGATTTTAGTTCATCCTTCCCTGATATTTACATCATATAGATAAGCTTATATTTTGTTTTGAATTATTTGAACGATAACATTGGACAGACTGAACTGTAATAAAGGGGTTTTTTTTCAATCATTTCTGATACATCTTGTAGTGATAACAGGTAATACGATTTAATCTGATTGACTAATTCATTGCTTGGTTTGGTTATTTGTGCTTGCTGAGTGAAGTTTATGACAGTTGTAGAATAAACAGTTGACCTCATGATGCTCAATTTTTGTGTCCACTTCCAAACTAAAGGATGATGATTAATGGGATGTATTCATACTTTTAATTCATGATCATTTTATTGCTAACTGATCAGTTCACAAAATTATGTGTAGTACTTTTATAGTATAAGGTCAACATCATTGGGTATTTTCCAATTGAAATATCTAATAACAAATTAGTTACACTTTAAAACTGGCCTATTCTCCTTGCTAAAATCTCAACATGTGTGTTCTTTATTAAATATTTTTTTCATGACATTATTTTATTTATTTATATTTTATAGTGGCTGTGAGATAAAATGGACATCAAACCACTTTTTCGGAAACTAGGCATAGGTGTACGAATCTTCTTTACATTTATTTTTGCCCTCCTGGTACTTGGACTGGTACTATGGGCTTACATTGCCCATGTAAATATTTTATCATCCCAGTATGGAATTTTGGCCTTTGGCTTTTATGGTCTTCTGCTATGTTTTCATCTACTGGTCCAGAGTATTTTTGCCTTTGTGGAGCACCGGCGGATGCGTACCCGACAAGAAGCTTGTTCCTACACCAAAACTGTTGGTTTTACCATCTCTGCTTACCAGGAAGACCCAAAGTACCTTCGGGACTGCTTAGAATCAGTTAAGGCACTCTGTTATCCACCTGAGTTGCTCCGGATTGTCATGGTGGTGGATGGTAATACAGAAGAAGACCGCTACATGATGGACATGTTCCAGGAAATTTTTGCAGATCAGGATCCCAGCTGCTATGTGTGGCAGAACAATTACCACACACACCCAGCTGAGGTGGATCCTCAAGAAGATACCGAGCGCAGGAAGGTGGAAGAGATTATAAGAACCAAGCGATGTGTTTGCATTATGCAAAAGTGGGGAGGGAAGAGAGAAGTGATGTACACAGCATTCAAGGCACTGGGATCTTCAGTGGACTACATACAGGTAACTGGTGTTTAGATCAGTTTATATCTATAAATGATTTAACACAGAATGAGAGTATATGTTATATTGTCACTTGTTTCATGTACAGAAGTTGATATTTTCTCTTTTTCTATTCCTTGTCTGCTGCATTTTATTCCTCAGGTGTGCGATTCAGACACAAAGCTGGATCCCCTGGCA
Organism: Noturus placidus; assembly: GCA_022414735.1. Lineage (NCBI taxonomy): Eukaryota > Metazoa > Chordata > Actinopteri > Siluriformes > Ictaluridae > Noturus > Noturus placidus. The sequence goes on along the minus strand of JAFFST010047235.1, from coordinate 20,405 downwards.
ACAGTAGAACTGGTCAAGGTGCTTGAGAGTAACACAAGATATGGTGCTGTGGGTGGCGATGTGATGATCCTTAATCTGAAAGATTCATACATCAGCTTCATGAGCAGTCTGCGATACTGGATGGCGTTTAATGTTGAGAGAGCTTGCCAGTCATTTTTTGACTGCGTCTCTTGCATTAGTGGCCCCTTAGGTAAATGAGAAGGATTGTGTGAAGTAGTAATTCATAATGACTAATAAGTAATTATATAATCAATTAGAAGTATTTAGACCTTAAATCCAATTTTAAATACATAATGTACATTCACGTAGATTAAAAAAAAGAACTTAATAGCATATAAAAATATTATATTTAGGCCTCATTGTACTTCTTGCTCTCTTGTTCAGGGCTGTATCGGAATGACCTATTGCAACAGTTTTTGGAAGCTTGGTACAACCAAACATTTCTTGGCAGACACTGCACTTTTGGAGATGATCGTCATCTTACGAATCGCATGCTGAGCATGGGCTATGCTACCAAGTAAGTATTGTACTTTCCGTCTTGCTTTCATTAGACAATTAGATAATTGTATGAACAGACATTCAATGAATTGTATGAACAGACATTCAATTAGTTTAACCCACACAGTAATCTCTGACATGCATACAATAATTGAACAGTAACATACTTTTATTTTTCTTGTCTCATCAGGTACACAGCTCGCTCAAAGTGCTATACAGAGACACCATCCCAGTTCCTCCGTTGGTTGAACCAGCAGATGCGGTGGACAAAGTCATATTTTCGTGAGTGGCTCTACAATGCTATGTGGTGGCACAAGCATAACCTTTGGATGTCCTATGAGTCCATTGTGGCTGGAATCTTCCCCTTCTTTGTAACAGCCACCATGATCCGAGTGTTCTGGATGGGTACGCTTTGGAATATCCTGTGGGTCCTTTGCTGCATTCAACTAATTGGGCTGATTAAGGCAGCCTATGCATGCATCCTGCGACAAAATTTAGTGATGATGTTCATGTCTCTCTATTCTGCCCTGTACATGACAAGTCTTCTGCCCATTAAATATTTCGCTATGATTACCATAAATAAGAGCAGTTGGGGCACTTCTGGCCGCCGTAAGCTAGTGGGAAATTACATGCCTCTCCTTCCCCTGTCAATATGGGCAGCCATCCTGCTGAGTGGTCTAAACTACACAATCTACAGGGAAAGCAAGCAGGACTGGAACTCAGCTGCAAAAAAAGAGGAGATCAAATATTTGATCTATGGTGCTGTGGCATATGTCAGTTACTGGCTTATAATGGTCTTCGTATACTGGATGTGGGTTCGTCGACTGTGCCGAAAACGTTCTCAGGGTTACAATGTGAATGTGTAGTATAATTTTAATGTGCATTATTTATTCATTTATTTATTTATTTATTTATTTATAGTTTGTTTGTTGGTTGGTTTATTTGTGTGCACAATGATTATGTTTTTTTTTTATGTTAATTTTTTATGCTTGTTAAGGACTGTTTATAACATATTAATATAATTTGTGAAGCATCTTGCAGTATAAAAAATTTCCACTGTATTATAGAATTTACTGTGTGTTATACAAATTTCGTGAAAGATCAAATTTCTTTGTGTTTGAAATGTTGACTGAAACAGTATTTATACTTGTGCACTGTGGCACCTATTTAGTATTTCAAATATGTACCTTGTCCTTGAACTACCTAGTTATGCTGATTAGAGTTGTAATGTATTTGATACAAACTGTACTCAATAGATTTTGTTTAACAATGCAGTATTTTCATTGATTTTTTTTTTTTATTTCATTCAGTGACATTATATTGGTGTATATCTCAGAGTTGCTGAAAGATCACAACTAGTAATGTCAGTTGGATGGTTTGAGACTACTGATGCCAAGATGAATGTCTCTTGTGTAGTTTGAAATTGCTGGAAAATGCTTTAGTGCTAAAATTGTCATATATTGCAATTGCATATTGCACCTGCAAATTATGGAAATGAATGTCTATTTATACATGCACAGTTCAGGACAGTGGATATCATAGGAATTATATTGTGAAAATGTGAAGTATTGTTTGAACATGATGAATTCTTTAAAAATATTGTGTAATCATTTTATCGTGTAATCTGTATTTACAACTGTGTTTTAAGGCTACTTAAAATAAAGTCATAGTACTATGACAAAATGGTTCATAATGTTCATGTCTTAAAATGAGAGATGGTTAAAGTTTAGAATTTCAGCTTTTATTTCCTGGTATTTACAATCCCAATTAAGAAAAATCTGGGACAGTATGGAAAATACTAATAAAAACAAAGATTTTTAATTTAAAAATTTTAATTTGTAATAATCTGGAAAGACCTTTGTAATATCACAGTTTAAAACTGGATTTGAATAGAAGCAAATCAGTCAATGAATCTTCTTCTTCTTCTGGCTTTAATCCCAATAGGTGGGGTTGCCGGAACGGGTGACTCTTCTCCAGGCAATTCTATCGCACGCATCCTCTTCCGTCTTTCCTATTGCCCTTAAATCCTCCTTCACTCAATCCTCCCATTGCCTTGTTGGTCTACCACGCCTCCTTTCTCCAACTACTAACTTTCTCACTCTCTTCCCAACGTAGCCTTCATCCTTTCTTACTACGTGACCCAGCTATCTCAGTCTTGCCATTCTCAGCTGCACACCCATCTCTCCTACCTTCACTGTAGCCCTTATCTCTTCATTCTGTCCATCGTTGTCTTTCCGAGAGAAAATCTCAACATTTTAATTTCCGCTACTTCCATTCTCCTTTCCTGACGTCTCGTCACTGCCACAGTTACTCTTCTGTCGCACATGATACCGGTTATCTTCCGCCAAGTACTCCACCCTGCTTGGATCCTTCTTGTTACTTCCCTCTCTACTCCACCATCTGTCTGTACTGTCGAACCCAGGTATTTAAAATCTTCAACGCGCTTCAGCTTCTCCCCTTGCATCTTTACTTCTCCTGCCAATTCTCGTTTCCCCATAAACAAATACTCAGTCTTTTGCCTGCTAACCCGCATACCGCGGTCCTCCACCTAATTTCTCCACACTTCCAACCTATCCACCACCTCTTTCCTTGTTTCGCCACACAACACCACATCATCCGCAAACAACATATCCCAGGGTGCTTCTTGCTGTACGTGCCCCGTTATACAATCTATTATGATTGCAAACAGGAACGGGCTAAGTGCTGAGCCTTGGTGGAGTCCAACTGTCACCTTGAAATATTCAGTGGTTCCTGCTGCACATCTGACCTTTGTCTTGCAACCCACGTACATATCTTGGATCAGTCTAATGTACTTCTCGTCCACTTCTTTCAGTCTCAAACAGTTCCATACTTCAACTCTTGGTACCCGATCATAAGCTTTCTCTATATCTATGAAGATACAATGCAG
>JAFFST010047234.1:131489-142717 GCA_022414735.1 Noturus placidus | reverse complement strand
GGTGTATTCAGGGTGATGAGCTGTGTTGCTTTTACGCCAAACATAACGTTTTGCATTGTTGCCAAAAAGTTCGAGCACCTTCTTCCACATGTTTGGTGTGTCTCCCAGGTGGCCTGTGGCAAACTTTAAATGACACTTTTTATGGATATCTTTGAGAAATGGCTTTCTTTGCACTCTTCCATAAAGGCCAGATTTGTGCAGTATACGACTGATTGTTGTCCTATGGACAGAGTCTCCCACCTCAGCTGTAGAACTCTGCAGGTCATCCAGAGTGATCATGGGCCTCTTGGCTGCATCTCTGATCTGTCTTCTCCTTGTATGAGCTGAAAGTTTAGAGGGACGGCTGGGTCTTGGTAGATTTGCAGTGGCCTGATACTCCTTTCATTTCAATATTATCGCTTGCACAGTGCTCCTTGGGATGTTTAAAGCTTGGGAAATCTTTCTGTATCCAAATCCGGCTTTAAACTTCTCCACAACAGTATCTCGGACCTGCCTGGTGTGTTCCTTGTTCTTCATGATGCTCTCTGTGCTTTAAACGGACCTCTGAGACTATCACAGAGCAGGTGCATTTATACTGAGACTTGATTACACACAGGTGGATTCTATTTATGAACATTAGACATTTAGGTCAACATTGGATCATTCAGAGATCCTCACTGAACTTCCGGAGAGAGTTTGTTGCACTGAAAGTAAAGGGGCCGAATAATTTTGCACACCCAATTTTTCAGTTTTTTATTTGTTAAACGTTTGAAATATCCAATAAATGTCGTTCCACTTCAAGATTGTGTCCCACCTGTTGTCGATTCTTCACAAAAAATTACAGTTTTATATCTCTATGTTTGTGGCCTGAAACGTGGCAAAAGGTCGAACAGTTCAAGGGGGCCGAATACTTTCGTAAGGCACTGTATATCCTGCACCAAGATGACAATTTAAAACAAAATAAACAGAAATAAACAGGTTCCAAAAGTAAGTTTTACTGTTGAAATGTTAATGTATTGTTTTGTAGGTATAAAAGAAATGTCTTTTGCTCTATTTTACTAGAGTAGCTAGGTAAGGTTTGAAAGAAAGTGTGTACTCTAAGTCTTAATGGCCTTATTAATGACTTTTGTGATGCATATTATGTGTTGTATAAATGACAAATGTGTTCTCATGGAGAGTTTTATCACTGATTATATAATGTGTCAAAGAAGAAATGAAGCAGTTTTAATCATCATTTTTCATTTGCATCCATAGGATCGACTCAGTGGTTTGTGTCAGATACTGTGATGGAAGACCGTGGTGAGTGATGGTTTCACAGAGCACATACTTGTTTGTATTGTTTTTCTATGCTGCGGTTATGGTGAGCTGCATGAATGTTTCACATGTTTCATCTCTATGTTTAAATAAATGTCATCAAGACAGCATTTACCTCATTGGATATATTGGGTTATTCATGGAATCTAAGTGATTCAGCATCAGTTAACATCACTGCATTATCAACATCTAGATCTATTTTTAGCTTGTGCCCCACACACATATGCTACTAACCAGCTGGAAAATGATTGGCACATTGCACCTTATAATACTAATATGATTTTGTCCTCGTTACTGGTATGAATGACTATTGGGCCAGTTTTGTTTTGAGTATCAGCATCACTGAAACACCTGGATGACTCTTTTCTCAATTTCACCATGGTCATGTGTCCACTTCATCACACAGTTGAGTGTAGCATGTTTTCCAGGTCACAGCAGCAGGTTCTGGGCTCGGGCAGAACCAACCAGTGGGCTGTGCATGTTTGGATCAGTGCCCCAGTATATTTCTGTAACTAGGACACAGAAATAGGACTGTAGCCCGCTTTATTATCACTAAAGCTCGTTGGGTTTTGTTTTGGTTTGGGATGGTGCCTGGGTTGCCATTGTATTCTGAATGTGTTGGAGCTCTTTTCAAGGAAGATTCAATTCACTTTTATTCATACCGCTACCCCTCTGTCTGGCTCCCTGAGGTTTCAGTGTGCAATTTTATGTTGTGGTTTAATGGTTTGGGAATTTCATAGCTGCTCTGAGAGAAAATATTATTAGGGGTTGCCTCTGAATTTCTTGGCTGTAAAATGTTTACCTACGGCCTTTGTGTAAGAATTAAATTTTAAAGGTTTTATTTATCCAATGAAATTCTATATTTAGAATATTTGACATGTGTATAGTCACAGGAACTATGATGGTTTACTTAATTTATGTTACCATAAAGTAACATTCTTAAACAGTTAAATATTAATAGATATAAATTATATAAACAGTCAAATATTAAATTAATAAAAAAACAAATACCCCTATCCTAATAGTTGGGGTTTGTTGTCAGTGATTATTTATTTGTTTTCTATTCATTTACATTCCGGCAACCTCAATAAAATATCTGCTCAGAACTGTATTTTGGGCAGTGCTCTAAATGTGAGGAAAAAAACATGTTCCAAAAGTATCCACAAATATCCAAGCACTCAGGACAAAAGGGCCCTTCCATACTTACAATTCATGCTACTTGTAAGTTCTCTAGCGAGATCATTCTGTTCTTTAAGCCTAGGTAGTGTTTTTTAGTAGCTCTGGAGGCAATGTAAAGTGGAGGAGCTGTATATGTCAAAAATGAGCGTTTTGAAACAACTTGCCACTTCTGTCAGAGTCTCAGACATAACCTTCCATAATCGTTAAAGTTCCCCTGCGTTGAGAACCACACATTTTACTCTATATGTGAATTTCTATATTCACAGCCTTTCGGGAGAGTTATCACTGTGGTCTAGAATGAAAGTGCCACAGTAAACATGCACCCGCATTTTTGCTTCCTCTCTAGATGGCTGGATTACTGATTCACCCCTTCTTTCCTTATTCATCTTCCCAGTTCTCTTGACTATGTTCCTCCTCATGTGTGTCATTGCTACAGTCTGATGATATCAAATGGCCTTCCCCTATTTCCAGTGTCAGCTCTGTCTAACCTCTACTGGGTGTCAGCTGAGCGAGTTGGGATGAATTTTAGAATGTTTGGCTTATTAAACAGGGAAGTATTGCACTACTATACTGCTGAGTATGTGTTTTGGCTTCTCTGCCACTTCTTAGTATGTCTCTCGGGCATGTGAGATACTGTGGGCGCACTTCCAATGCTGTAATGAGCCAGTCATTTAAGTGCATTTAACAAATCACTGAATTACTGCGGCATATAGACCGAATGAGACGTATTACTTATGCTATGTTTAATATAGCTTAACCTAGTTATTGAGGCAATTCTGCAGAAAGGTGACCTCTGTAAATTATGTGGTTAGAGAAATAGTAAATGGAGGAAATTAAGCTTTGCATGGGAAGTATGTGAGCATCATTCATAAATGTGGCACAAGTACACACTCATTTTCCTCTAATGGACTGTGCTGGATAAACTGCATGCCTGGAATTCCAATGGATGGCCACTAAAAGGTTTGCTCACTGTTCCCTCTAGGGGGCACAACTCTGTTTTCTTGTACTTCAATGAAAATATTTTGTGGATAAAGCAGGAGCTGAATGTGAAACAGATAAATCACATATTTTTCTTGTCAGGGGTTGGAATGTCCTGTACAAAAAATATTCTCTTTCTTAGTAATTGTTTTGTTGAAGGAGCATTAAGGGAAAAGAAAACGCAATATTCAAACTGAAGCACTTTGCATTTTTAAAATTATTGTCCTGTAGCAAAGTACACAGGTACAATCATTTTTTGCACTGCCCCTGTATGACTGAGTGACATTCCATTCTTCATATTGTTAACCGTATTGTTCTAATTAAGTATCTTTTTGTCTTGCACAAGAGAAACCTCTTAATCTGTTCCTTATACACATGAACACACACATACACACTCTGACCCTGGCTCCCTGGAATGATGGGTATCCATCTGTAGTTGTACTAATTTACAGGCTTAAGTCAGGGAGGCAGAGGGACGATCAGTGTAAAGGAAAGGGGTGGGGAGTTGCAGAGGGAGGAGGGCAGAATTCCAGAAGGGAAGAAGGGAGGGAATGTTGGTGAAAGAGACCCAGAACAGAAGGGAGTGCTCTGTAACGATCAGTGGGTAGAAGAAAGAAGTCGCAGTAAGAAGGCCTTCTGAAGTGGAGATCCTAGGCAAGTCAAGATTCGAGCAGGTGGGACTCTTGTTGCTCAGTACAGAGTGGCCTTTTCTAGGGCACAGCTGAAAGCGTAGGCCCTTTGGGCCAAGAGTATGGGACAGAGCTTCTCTCTGGAGATTGCATCTCACGACACCAGCACACACACCGGTGAGTCACATGTATACACACCATAGACATTATCTGAGGTTTAACTACATAAATGTAAATTCAACATCTACAAGAGGCTGATGTATTCGCAACGAGTAAAACAGCTCCGAACAAGGCTTGAGTTAACTGAAATGTTATTTAACGCTAGCGACTCTAAATCTGTCTGTCCATATTGAAGTCATATGGATCAGGTGACTGTTGAAATCTTGTTATGGGAGAAGATTGTCTTCAGCAACAAGGATTACTTTTACATACATGAAGAGTAATTTAACAAAAAATATTTGTAGTTTCCTTCAAAATATTCCAAAATCTTCTTTTCAAAATCTTTGCTCATGTTTTATCTGCTTCTGTTTCTCACGTAAGCAGGGACTGTGCAGATTGTGGTTATTTTCACCGTACCTTTTAGAGTGTGTGTTTGTCAGCTGACTGATCTTAATATATGGATCTCTTCATTGTTCAATAACATTATTATTGGTGGTGGTGGTGGTAGTAGTAGTAGTATTCGTAGTAGTATGCTTGTTTGTTTATCCGTTTGTTTGCTTGATACTACCAACGTTTAAAGTTGACGGTCTCTCTTACATTTTTTTTAGTAAATCAGTGAGTGATTCAAGTGTACAGTGTAATCCCTTGCATAATCCACACTGACATTCTTTATTATTATTTTTTTTTAACATAAAAAAGGTTAAAGTTGCCATGCTTCTGTCAGATGGGCATGTTTTCTATCTCATTCCTAAATGGTGCCAAGCTGTCACTTTGAGGTTACAATAGTAGACTGTTTCAGATTTTCTGTGTGCTCAGAGAACATTTCTGAAGACCAAGTATAAATGTTGCTTCAGTACTACTGCAACATTTTAGTTGTACCACTGATGGATCTATATTGATACTATTTGTTCTATATTGTTATATATTTGTCCAAACTTGGGACATTTTCAGGTCAATAATTTAGGATAATTCTGGAGCAAAGTGTTATAGCATGTGTGGTTTAGAACACATTGCTGCCTAACTTTAGAAGCTTTATTTAAAAAAAGTTCTGAGCGTCCTGCTAACGTCGTGTTGGATGAGCTGACCGGCCGTGATGCAGTCTTCCCCACCACCATATTTATGTAGAAATTGAATTTTCAATATCCTTTGGCCTGTTTTCTAAATGTATCGAGATGGAGATGTCAATATTGGAGACATCTTGGGGTTTTCTGCATACAGGAATCATTCAGATGCCAAGTTCTGCTCTCCCAAAATGACCAGCCAAACGGCACGGCCAAGTTTCATTTCACAATACAGGCTCCTTTGTTTGGTCAGCGGACTCTCCTAAGGTTTGCCCTTGTTGATGCTGGATTTACTTACGGCTACTTCTAATGCAAAATGTCATCTTTCGTAGAGTTGTGCTGAACCTTTCCATAAAGCCATACTTCGCTCTGTGTTAGTTGTTCTCACAATCACTTGGCTAATTTCTACAGTAAACGGCAACACTTCCTGACAATGCGATCATGTCGGTGTTTTGTGAGTGCTGTTACAGTACTGGTTGGAGGAAGGGGTGTTGAGTGAGCGGACTGCAGGAGGAGTGTGTTGTTCCTCACAGGTTTTCCCAACAGGCTAGCTTAACTTACTTAACTACACAAACTGCTCCAGGTTCATCATACTCTCCTCTAAATCACTGACAGCTATGCTCTGTGTTCACTTAGTATACACCCCTGATTCCCTCTGCCCTGGGGCTGTATGTGCATCCATGCAATATACATTTAGATTTGCATTTAGATATATGATGCATTCTACATGCACTGTACTAAACCTACTGATGCTTTTTGCTTTGTAGATGTCTATCTTTTGAAAACACCCAACATGGGCAACTCCACAACATGGTCTAAATGCTATATCATCATTATATTGTTACTAATTGCCTTGACAGCTTTTTTAAGCATTTTGAGGAAGGCCTAAAGACCTTTTTTTTTTTTTTTTGTTATTTTTATTATTTTTATTATTATTTAAATAAAATTATTGGATGCCAGGATTCTTCATACCTCCACAAAAATATTCAACCATAATGTTTGGGATTAGGATGCTCACAGCCCACAATCGAAAATATTTTCATTTGTTAAAGCAGCTGTACTGTACATGGCAAATGCCAGCAGTGTGCTGGTTATAAATAAATGATGAGTGGCGCAGCAATTACACAGTGGTCGTGCTGTTTTAGCATGGCAGTGTTTTGTTTTTTTTTGGATTGTGTTAAGACCTTGCTGTGTTTAAAAACAGATTTTGTGTCATGCTATTTGTAGGACACAAAACCCCAAATAGTGAAGAAAAGAAGGATTTCATTAAGCAGCATTATATTCCATCCTGAGTTGATGGGGGGGGGGGGGGGGGGGGTGACCTGCTACATCCCTCTATAGAGGACAGTGAGATTCTGATGTGTTTGATAAAGTGAGTTGGCTGCAGCTTTTCAAGATGAACATGAATTTCATGCTGGGAAATGTTTTCTAGCCTGACTGGATGTTATTTTGTATTGTTCTGTTTAAAGCTGGATTGCTGCTGAGCAGTGCCTGAAAATCTGTTGTTTACACTTGAGCTGCAGCCTTCTTTTATGAATGTTCTATCGAATATTGAATCATTATTTAAATCTTATCAAATGAGCTTCATAGGTTTTATGTTTATGCTTTAATATAAGTATATTTGTTTTAATATAAATCATATGAAAGTTTAACGTTTTTATTTATTTATTTTAATAATACACACTTACTCAAGCAAATTCAAGTGCTTTCTAAAATCACACACAAAATGTTTAATATTTCAAATGCACCATTTCAGATTCCATATGTTGTGGTTATAATCACAGGTTGTGCTGATTTTTTAATTTTTTTTTTTAAGCCTGATTTCTATAAGGACATTTTATGTAACCTGTACTGTGCATATAGCTACAAACTTGGTCATGGAGTTTTGGGAACATGGCTGCTAATGTCCTCGGAGCCCATTAGCATGGCTGTGCACAGATTACTCATTGATGTGTGCGTGTTGTTTTTGCTGATCTGTTTTACTGTTTTCCATTTCATGCTGGTGTGACGAGTGAGTGGGGGTCATCTATATATGCCCCCACCCACCTGCCTCTTTCAGGATCAGGGTGGAGTGTCATTTCCTCCTTCTGTTTCCCAGGCTATCCTCCCTTTCTGAGTCCACTCAGACTCTCCCAGCTATTCTCACACAGCCCTATAGCGCAGGATGTGAAGTCGGATCACACCTCGCCCCTCAAACGGACACTCTTATCAACAATCTGTACCATCTGGGTCTGCCTGATCTGCTTTCGCCTGAACACTCCGATCTGAGCTGTGAGCAATTTTGAGTCCATTAAGGTCCATTATCCATAAGCAGGCAGCTTGAACAGCTCAGCTTCGTGTTCAATACTTCCAGACGATCTGCTTAATGACTCAGACAACTGCCTGGTCAAACTGCATAATGCAGCACTCGGTTGTTCCTTTTTCAGAGATGAAAGGACCAGGAATCCATTCCACCTCGTTCTCTGTGCTTTGTGATGGATGGCTGGTCCATGGCTACTTTGACTCAGCACTGTAACTGTCTCATATTTGGATGGCTGCCTGTGTACACTTGGAATATATTGTACTGGAGGATGAGTTCAGTGTGAGAGACTGCGTGTGTCATTGTTGCTGCTTAAACAGCGTGATGTGGATATTGAGCATGAGTTCCTCTAGATTTCTCTCACACTTTCCCTTTCGTATGAGGATCTGGAGCTCCAGATTTAAAATAAACAACCTCTGCCAAGTCTGTTTGGTCTTTTAGAGGATTATAGTTGGTCTCAACTCAAGGACCATTTAAACAGCTTCTCACACTTCTGTTGTTTTTCAAAGGCTCTTCTAGAAGAGAAACACATTGAATTTTCCTTAACTCCTCATGGCCTGCTGCTTCCACACTCTTCAACATGGCAGCTGGAGCCCAGGTAGTTCTGCTTTCTAACTCTTCAGTGCTGATTCATACTGCTTGTGAAGCATTGTTTTTGTCATTTAGAAAGTGTTGTTTAATTCTGGGAAGCCAAATGGCATGGGGGCAATACTACTTTCCCGCTGTAGATTTCATTACAGGAAGATAGGGCAGCCAGTTTTATATTGGCCATTAGGAATGTATGTATGGCTCTGGGGGAAATGCTGGAAATAGCACTAATAGAAGATTAAACGGACGGGTCTACATGTGTTTCTTGGAGCATCCTTACATCTCCTGTCCTGACGGCTAGTCTCTACCCAGATATTTTTTATTATATCCATAATTTTTTCATTTACCAGGAAATGTTTGTTTTTTTATTTTTTTAGCAACCCCACACCATATTAAAATTGTGCTTGGTGAAGGTGGCAGAGTTGTCTTTTATAATTTCGCCTTCCCAGTCACCCAGCCTTAACCCAGCTGACCTGTTCTGGGAGGAGTCCGATGAAATGTTTCAAAGAGGTGACCAACTGGCTTTGCAAACTCCTGAGATCTCATCCTAGAGACAAAACCTCTTACAAACTAATAAAAATGCTGATTTATCAAGATTTTAAATAATTGAGTTTTTCCAAGCTTATGACTGTGTGTTTGTATGTGTCGTGTTGCTCACCACTACTTCCCGATCATTTTTCATGTGTTGCTGTGTTTAGAGAGACCTGGATGTTTGCATTTAATGAACATTTCGTCACTGGGGTGGATCATGTGGTTGCCATGTTGTGGGAACGTCTGGGAAGAACAGAAGCACTGTCGCCAGGACATCCTGTGTTTTCTGGGTTGGATGTTAAAAGACTGCTAATGCTAATATTAAATAATAAATATTTTGTTAATATGACATGAGCTCCATATATGCTTGCTAAACGTCCTATTCCAAATGCATGCAGTTCTCTTCTAAGAAGGCTTTCCATGAAGATTTGCTCATTCAGCCACAAGAGCATTGGTAAGGTCAGGCACTGATGTCAGGCGAGGAGGCCTGGCCTGCAGTCATGTTACAGTTCATTCCTAATGGTGTTCAGAGGGGTTTAGGTCAGGGTTCTGTGCAGGCCACTTTAGTTCTTCCACACCAACCTTGGCTAACCATGTCTTCATGGAGCTCGCTTTGTGCACAGGGTCATTGTCATGCTTAGTTCCAGTGAAGGGAAATTGTAAGCATACAAAGACATTCCATACAATTTTGTGGCAAAAGTTTGGGATGGGCACACACATGGGGGTCATGGTCAGGTGTCCACATACTTTTGGATAAATAGTATGTCATGGTTTGAGCCTGTGTTTATGGCAAAAAAAATGTTTGCTTCATTAATGCAAAAGCTACAGATGCAAATGTCAGATACCCAACATTGATTTACTGATAACATACTTTGGGTTGATCACATAATCATGAACTGAGTAGGTACATGCAGTTACAGCCAGTGTTATCCTGTTCTTTCTCTGTGTGAGTTAACTAGAATTGAACATACTTTTATAAGTGTCAGAAGTATGGTACATGTCTTTAATCCAGCCGTTTGTGAAGTTCATAAATACTCATTGCAGAATGGTTGAATAGATACGGCTAATAGATGTGTGGGAACATGTTGACAGTCCTATCAGTGAGAGGAATGTGAGTTCTTGGAGTAGTGACGTGGCAGCCACTGGTCAAATGACTGAGGCTCTGTGCAGGGGGCTGTTTGCCTCAAACTACAGCTGCCAGGGATCACTGCTGTGTTTAAACAACAACCATGTTTAAAACACTGCATTAGAGTTTAAAACAGCCCTTCTGACAAGCATCATCAACTTTGTTTGAAATTTACCGAAGCTGTGTGTGTGTGGGAGGGGAGGGTGGGTGTTAATGGGGGCTATGAGTGTGTGTTTGAGTGGGGGCAGTTATGGGTGTGTGGGGGAGGTTATGGGTGAGTGTGTATATGGGGGGTTATGGGAGTGTGTGTGTGTGGGGGGGGGGGGGGGGGGGTGGTATGGGTGTATGTGTTTATGGCTGTGTGTTAGGGGGACATCCAATGGATACAATTGGATATAACAAGTATATGAATATCTGACTGTTTTAACCTTGTACAGATATCTGGCTAGTCCCCATGGGTAAAACTTTTAATTTTTTGTTTATTTATTTATTTCAAAAACTGCTTTTACTTTTAAAACCCTAAAATAGCCAAAAAGTTGCCCTTTGGTTACTGAGGGTAGATAGGATAGGGTTAGATTTAGTTGTAGGCATATCCTTAATAATTATGATAATGAAAGGTCCTCACAAGGAAAGTAAGATTGTGTGTGTTTGCACTCAGTGCTCATTGACCATTTCTTTTCCTGTATATTTGTATGAGTGATGCTGTGATTTATATGCTCACACCTTATCTGACCATGTTTCAACCAGTTATCTAAATTCTTTGACATATTTTGCTTAATTGGTCGTTTGAGTCTTCATTGTACCTTCTTCACCTGTTTGGTCACCTTCCTTCCAGATAATGAAAGCAGCCACCAGCACAATAGCACAGGGAGTGAAGGGGGTGATAGCACTCCTCCCCCCAAACGTAAGGGAAAGTTTTCTACGCTGGGCAAAATCTTCAAACCTTGGAGATGGAGGAAGAAGAAAAGCAGTGAGAAGTTTCAGGAAACTTCAGAAGGTGCTTATCGCCTTTATAAGGCTTTTGGACAACATTTGATTTGTTTTCTGTTTGTTACCTTGAAAAGAAATCTTACTGAGATGATACCATCACTGTTATTAATGTTTTTAGATAGTTATTAAAATCTGACAAGATAATTTTCTGAATTTTGTTTTTCATATTGCATGGTGCTTATTTTTGTGATCATAAAACAAACACCATAATCTGCTGAATTTACAGTGGTGTGAAAAAGTGTTTGCCCCTTCCTCATTTCCTGTTCCTTTGCATGTTTGTCACACTTAAGTGTTTCGGAACATCAAACCAATTTAAACAATAGTCAAGGACAACACAAGTAAACACAAAATGCAATTTGTAAATGAAGGTGTTTATTATTAAAGGTGAAAAAAAA